>JAVFBX010177742.1:0-14878 GCA_034783855.1 Mopalia kennerleyi
TCAACTCAGTTACAGTATACAGACACCACCAATACTGAACTCAGTTATAGTATACAGATGCCACCAAAACTCAACTCAGTTACAGTATACAGACACAACCAATACTGAACTCAGTTATAGTATACAGATGCCATCAATACTGAACTCAGTTATAGTATACAGACGCGACCAGTACTGAACTCAGTTATAGTATACAGACGCCAGATGCCACCAATACTCAACTCAGTAATAGTATACAGATGCCACCAATACTGAACTCAGTTATAGTATACAGACGCCGCCAGTACTGAACTCAGTTATAGTATACAGACGCCAGATGCCACCAATACTCAACTCAGTAATAGTATAAAGACGCCACCAATACTCAACTCAATTATAGTATACAGATGCCACCAAAACTCAACTCAGTTACAGTATATAGATGCCACCAATACTGAACTCAGTTATAGTATACAGACGCCACCAATACTCAACTCAGTTACAGTATACAGACGCCACCAAAACTGAACTCAGTTACAGTATACAGACGCCACCAAAACTGAACTCAGTTATAGTATACAGACGCCACCAATACTGAACTCAGTAACAGTATACAGATCCCATCAATACCCAACTCTGTTACAGTATACAGACACCACCAATACCCAACTCTGTTACAGTATACAGACACCACCAATACCCAACTCTGTTACAGTATACAGACACCTGCTAGTATTTCTGTTTCATAAATCCATCGAAAATTTTGGCATACCCAGTTACATGTATGACGCCCAATGATGACGACAATGTGTCGCAATGACAAACTGATAATGAAATGTGGCATTTCATGAGTATTTATGAAACTATAAACTGGTCAACAAACTATTGTAAATTTTTATCTCGACTGAGCTAAAAAAAATTCACTACACCAGTCATATATATTGCAATGATTCTCTCCATAGATGGGTTTGTTTGTTGATAGGGGTTTAACATCATAATCAAGGTTATCCTTTATTTAACAGCTTAATGCATAAGATTTTTTCATATATGTATTTTAACTACTTTTATCTGTATAAATGGGAGCAAGAAAAATGTGCATGTCTTCACCATATACATACATTGATACATTCTTGTGAAACTTACAAATATTTCAACATCTTCTTTTCATGTGATTGCACAGTGTCGTGGTATGGTAAGTAATACATGCCTAAGGCTATATATTTACCTCTAACGGCATGGACTTTTTTCCTCTTTTTTAAAAAATGTTGTTGTATATCTTGTTTTTCTGTAGCTAACTTACTGGTATAAGCTCTTCAATTAAGCTAAATACAATAAATACCTCAATAACTTGTGAGATTTTTTTTGACAAAAATATCAAGCTTATGTGTCATTATAACACTTATTGAAAGGTATACCAAACTTTATAGGAACTCCTAGATTTTAAAAATAATTTCTATGTTGAAATTTCACATTTTCTGTTCTATTAAAATTATTAAGGTAATTACCAAATCCATAGGAGCAGAGTGTTATCTTGATGTAAACGGTATTGACATGTAAGAATTAATTAGGAGATGTGTTATCTTCAACAGGTGAAAATACTCCGTGTTATTATCTGACCATCACCTTATTACCTGAATTACCTTAAACAATAGGACAATGTCATTATATCTACTGATATATGTCTTACCTTTGATATAAGCTTTTAATCATGTTTGAATTGATTATAAACAGATTAGCCAAATTGTGAGCAGTTAATAGGAACACAGAAAATATAGATAAAAGCAGTTACCTAAAATTAAGCATTATTTGTGTTTTTTCAACAAATTTCAGTAAAATCTTTCTCTATACCTTTGGATTTGTGTTTAAATAGCACTGTACAAGAAACTTTAAAGTACTGATACTCACAATTTGAAAAACCCTTGCATAACATATTAAAGAAATGAAAATGTGTACATGTTAATATCTCACCTGTATACATGTAATTCCATCCACAGGTGTAAAACTGCTACATAAAATAAAATTACTGAAGATGGTCTAGATAAATAACATATAAAGTCACCATGAATTATCCATCATTTGTGGAGTTGTCACTGTACTCTAAAATACTAAATGATAGGAGCATTCCCAGATTCCCACTCCAACTTATCTTCATGTCCTTAAACAATGTACTATAAAAGTACTGGCTGGCGAATGAGAAGCTAACTAAATGGTGACAATCCCAACTTTATAATGCGAGGCTCCGAAAGGGGCTAAATTCCAGCTTCATTCTTAACTAACAAAACAATAAACAGGTGGCAAGTGTAAACAGATTAATGTGATTCCTCCAGAGGCTCTACAAGGGAGGCATCAAACTTTAATGTAACAAAGCTTTTGACCTATTATTTTCCCCACCTCTTGACGGTTTCCCTATGAATTTGTTTTCTCCTTGTTTGAGTTTGTACTAATAGCTATTTTATCTGTATGAAGTCGTTATTGTGACAAGGTATGTAAATGCTGTATAGTACCTGATCCCACTAGAATTTTTACAACCACAGTGTCACAGAATTTGGAACTACTTTAAACTTAAATCCAATGGAGAACAGCTTTGCTAGATTAATTCTTTACGCCATACTTATTATTAAAGGTCTAATGCATGACAGTTCTGTTTATTTAGGGTCGCTCACTTTGGTGACTTCATTCATATAATGGCATGCCAGTTAACTCCAATCTTTCGTCTTGCCCTTTCTTTGTGGCAGAATCAGTATGAATGAACTCATGGATCTTATCAAGACATGACTGGGGATTGGTTGTTATCCTGATCATGTGACATGACACCTCCTTTTTCAGATGATGTTCTAGGACATCCACTGGACCATGTACACTAACAATAATGAAGTCTAATCTGAATTTTTAGGCATATTATTTAAATCAACAATATTTTCTAACATATCCGTGCAAAACGATTTAGTTTGATGCACTTTGGCAAAGTAAACAAAGCGCTTCCTGCTCCAAAATTTTGAATCCACTTTATGGCTGTTATCTGGGATAAGTATAGAGGGATAAGAAACATGGCTTCCCTTCAAATCAGCAATCCCTGAATGTGTTACTCGGACAGCATGTTCCTGCGGCAGCCACACAAAGTCCTGGGAATTCTATTGAGTAATAGAGATTACACAATTAAAAGTGAAACCCCAAAAAGGTAAGTAGTATATTCACTCATGAAACGCCAATGAAAGGTCGCTCAAGAAGGGATGTAAAGCTGAATTTAAGAATGAATCTGTTCATGATAACAGCAATATAGCCAAGATGGCGGTTCCACAGTGCCACCAAATGACGTGCTTTTCTACAAAAATAGATTTAAAGTAAGCAATTTTATGAATAACCTTCTAGCCGAGTAACACATAAATGGATCGATGATTCGAAGGGAAGCAATGTTTCTTATCCCTCTATATACTAATCCCAGCTGTTATCAGTATTATGCATATAGAAAGGTGCATAAATGATATAGGCACATAGATGTCCTAGCAATCAACAGCCCTATTACAAGGAAGTAGGTTTCAAAGCCTACATAATGGATGTTTAATTTCATAATGTACACTATAAAAGTGAGAGCTCTCATCCTAAATATAATCCCCCCTGGTGCACATGTTGAACAATTAGCAATTTAAGGAGTATGACATAATGAAAAAAATAATTACTCCACCACACTTAATAACCTGCATCTATTAAGTTCTTAAAAATGAAGAAGAGAAAACTTCTGGTCTATCTTAATTAAAGAGTTTGAAGGTCATAATAACTAAAAGTGGGTTTGCTGTCATATGCTTCAAGTTGAACATTTTACTTTTCAACTCACTTTCAACTTTACACCCTCAGAGTAGGGCCAGTGGGTTTGATTTGGGTTTAAAATCGCACGTAAGGGTATTTCACTTATATGAAGAGATGTATTGTCCAATTACCACTGTGCCTTGCTTAATTATAGTAATGGAAACCTTCTAAAAAACCACCCTCGCGATAGCGGGAGCCACATCGTGTGACTCGCTTATATTATACCTGATGGCTGATAGGGGGATTTGAACCCATGCACGATACATCAAAGTAGCAGTAGTAAGCCAGCATTCTTACCACTAAGCCATGGTCACAGGATTTACCAAATGGGCAAAACATTTGAAACTCTATGGTTGTATTAGTATGGTAATGTACTATTGGATTGCTACATAAACTCCATCGCACTCTATTTCATCATAATATAAAATATGAATATCCATTAAAATGGCTAATAATTATAAACATCATTAACTAAAATAAATTTTTGCTTTTTTCAGATAAAACATTTTAAAATCATCCAAATACTTTTAAATATCATTAAAATATGATAGTTCTGTGTGACATAATTCCTTTTATTTAAATTGAAAAAATGTATGTAATATTAAAAGCCTTAGTAAAAGAAACAAATATTACAAAATTAAAAAAATTATCAGTGAGTCAAAGAAAAAGATGTCCCAAATTAAACCCTGTACAACACAACTTTAACTAGTGTAATTAGTAAGTTTGAAACACTGCAATATGAATGCAATAAATTAGCTTGAACTTTTTTACAACTTGTTGAACAAGATTTCAGATTTACAAACAATGGCAAAAAAATATATGTTAACAAAAAAATAGATGTTGTAAACTTAAATTCAAATAAAAGTATCACAATTTGGTTTTAAAAAACTCATTGATTGATAGGTTGTCAGGTTAAATGTGACACAACTTTCTGTCATCAAAGGTACACAGCCTATGTCAATGCCTAATACTTGTGAAATTTAGAAATCTTCTCACGGAAAAAACACAATGATATCCTATTGGCTAAGGTCACAACTCCACAAGGTTGGCGAATTAAGGTAATAATTAAATTGTTTGCAAAAATTTCCCTTTTGGCAACATTAATGTTTTTAACGCACATCATTGTTTTACAGGTGAGCAAAATAGACAAGTGAAGAATACAGTTCAGAAGTTTATCAGTTTTAAACCCTTCTATAACGATGATAATGTTGCTGTCACTTAATTAAAACTTAAACTCCACCGTATAAATTTTGATAACATTGTTAGATGAATCTCTTAAAAGTGCACACGCTGTTTAATCCTAATTTAAGAAGACACCTACCTAAAACATCACAAATGTGTTATTTTATGCAGATTAATATTTTGATTAGTGTATTTAATAACATTAAAGTGGGTATAAATTAAAACAGGTTTCTAAAGGCCATTTTAATTATAACATAATTTGAAGGAATAAAAAGTGCTAAGAATACAATTAAGCTTTTTTTCGTCTGCACTGAAAAATAATTATTCATAATAGTAAATTTGAGGGACATTCAGTTGAGTAATCTAGCTGTTGTACATATTTATATTTGGTTGAGTAATCTGGCTGTTGTGTTTTATACTTAGTTTAGTAATCTAGCTGCTGTGTATTTATATTTGGTTGAGTAATCTGGCTTGTGTGTATTTATATTTGGTTGAGTAATCTAGTTGCTGTGTATTTATACTTGGTTTAGTAATCTAGCTGCTGTGTATTTATACTTGGTTTAGTAATCTAACTGTTGTGAATTTATACTTGGTTTAGTAATCTAGCTGCTGTGTATTTATACTTAGTTGAGTAATCTAGCTGCTGTGTATTTATACAAAAACTTGGTTTAGTAATCTAGCTGCTGTGTATTTATACTTAGTTGAATAATCTAGCAGCTGGGTATTTACACTTGGTTTAGTAATCTAGCTGTTGTGTTTTTGTACTTGGTTTAGTAATCTAGCTGCTATGTATTTATACTTAGTTGAGTAATCTAGCTGCTGGGTATTTATACTTGGTTGAGTAATCTAGCTGTTGTGTATTTATACTTGGTTGAGTAATCTAGATGCTGTGTATTTATACTTGGTTTAGTAATCTAGCTGCTGTGTATTTATACTTGGTTTAGTAATCCTAGCTGCTGTGAATTAAGACTTGGTTTAGTAATCTAGCTGTTGTGTATTCAAATACACATGAATAATATTTAGTTGAGCTATCTTGGTGTTGTGTATTTATATTAGGCTGTGTAATCTAGATGTTGTGTATTTGATCTTGGCTGAGTAATCTAATGATTAGGTATTTATATTTGGGTGAGTACTCTAGAATGGCTGAATTTTCTAGGCACTATGTATTTATATTTGGCTGAATAGTCTAGGTGTTTTGTATTTATACTTGGCTAAGTAATCTAGGTATTGAGCGTTTATATTGAAGGAGATAGGTGGCTCTTTGACGGTTATGGATTACATAACAGATTACCCTTTCTTATTCTGCCTTACTTTGTAATGCGATGAAAACCTTGTAGAAAGGAACATGGAACAGGTGTCATGAAAGATTGGTGAGTATTACATAATGGATTATGTTCTTGATCACTGATTGATTGACTCTGACAACTTACAAACTACATGTATTATGGACTTGAAATGACCACTGGATATAATCTTCATTTAAGTATAATTTCAGGGGTTAAAATGTTTTAAAATGTCTACCAGTCCTAGGATACAGGTAGTTTTAATTTCTAGCTTTCCCCAGTAAACTTCTACCTATCCTACCTGTGAAAAGTAAAATAGAGCTTACAGATCACTTAGATACAAATTAAGGATCATATTTATTTTTCTATAAAGAGAATGATAGATATTCTTTATCCATGTCTATAGATATAAGATTGATTATACTGACAAGTCTGTTGGTCCAATAAGAGACTCGGTAAATAGTCAAACATATTTCTTTAACTCTCTTAGTAATTGGTTAGAAAAACTTAAAAAAGGATGACCGATGTTATGGTGCTATGTCTTCAAACAAAATGCAATAAACGTTAATATAAGTACAGTACACCGCTGCATCTGAATACATCAACATGAACTTACCTGGCTATCCCGAATTGCGTACGTATTCCTTGCTTAGAAAACAGATGGAAAAGTTTATCAACAACATGGATGAATCAACCCTCTCTTATTTAAAACATGCAGTAAATGTGTAACATGTTTACATACAATACATTAACGTTCAAACACCTTCTGACCAAGTTGATTCGCTTTGGCAATTTAACAGCGATGTAAATGCCTAATTGAACATACACATGTTATTCAGGCTTCAGTAGATACATGGTTATGCCCTTGTTAAAGATACGCGACAAAAAAGCTTCTTATAATTGTGATGTCAGGTTTTTTAAAATAAATTCTTCGTGACTTACTCACTCAGGATGTGAAATAGAAAGGATCGGAGGCCTACAAATGTATAACTGTCCACGGATGCTGGATACTACCTGTATATAAATGGGTCCAGGTATCTCGTTAGGTTCAGGTATATCATTAAGCACAGGTAAAACTCAGCCAGGTAGAAAGTGATGGCTGCAGGCTCAATCCTATCACTTGATGGAGCCACACGAGGATGAAGAACTAGGTTTTGATTACAAGTGAAGCAGAACTTGATGATCTAAGTCAGAAGTTATCTTTTTTGTTTTAAGCTTACATTTTTAGTTCCTGGTCAAAAAGGAGGGAAAATAACAGACATTAAAAATATCAGTATATATCATCATATGTGCATTGATGATAAACAAAACATCAATAGTCAGGGAGTCGGTATGTCTTGGTTAGGAAATGATTCATCTGTACTTTTATAAGCCAGAGAACAGTGATCGATTCTCAGTTGAGGCAAGCAAAATTTGCAACCGCTTCAGATCTAGTGCAAAAAAACTGCAAGAGACCCAGAATGATTCACAATAAGTCTGACTGATCATTTTATTGTGTCATTGAGGAGAAGAAAAAAAGTATTATGTGAATATTATTGCTAGAGAAATTAAGCCCAAAAATATTTCAATAAGCAAACAAAATAGGGTCATCTTTAGTACCACATGACTCAAAATTACCCATTTAGACACCTACAGTGATAAAAAAAAAACTTTTGTGGCAAATTTGTTTGCTGGCAATTTGAATATATTTTTTTTTTTTTTTTGGAACCTGGTAATAAATGTAGCGAATTCTCCAATATTATTATGAAAACAATAATGGAGTGTGTTGTATGCGAAATTTTTTTTGACTGGGTGCACTGAAAGACCACATTTATGCACACAAGACAAAGGTGATCAATTGCTGTGTTCTGATAATTAGTGAACTGAACACTAAACTCACTAATAAAGCTTCCTGACCTACTCCTTTGTGCATCATTTTGAGTTACTGATGATTCAGAAAAGTACTTAAAATAAAAATGAATCATGTGGTTTTAATGAGGTCTAGTGTAATTCACAATTAGCTGCAGCAATATATATATTAACTGTGATTATATATTGCGCAGTACATTTATATACATCTAGTCAATGGATAAGACATACCCTTTGACAAACACAAAAGTTAGAAAAAATTTATAAGTGACATGAAACATTAAATTAGCTAGTTTAAAGATAAAATCTAAACTTAACTGTTACGCAAAATATACAATTTCTACACGAAAATATTGTTATACATGTAACATGACATGTCTTCAGGTCGTGTACACCAGTAATGTGGCTCACCTCTGTTATTTAACTAAACTAATATAAAATGCAGCATAAAACACACGCCATTAAATTAATGAATATTATTTAACTGTTCAATAAGCACACACCTGGTTCAATTCTCAATCTATATACTTTTACAGTACCTTTAATGTATTAGTTAACTAGTATTACATTGCTTGCTAAGTTGTCTCTTATGACCTGTTGAAATACGGGAAGGATAGACATAAAATTGTTCAATAGGATCCCTGGGGTTTCTATTCCACAGTTGTCCTCTGGTCACTAAAAGTTGTAAAATTTATCAAAGTTCAAGCGATATTGAAATCCAATGGTTTTTGCAGTGTTTATTGCAAATAGGTGAATTTTGGGGACATACTGTTACATCAATAATCCCATATCCTTAATCCGAAATCCCATATTGCAAATCCACTGAGCAGCGTTGTACATGTACCAACTGTATTGATGATGGCTTGCCGCTATAAATAGGGTAAGTTTCTATAAAACTGGTGGTTTGAAGCTAAGTTCTTCAATGAACCAATCAATAATGAACTTGTATGATGTATCCCAAAATATGCACATGTGGTAAGTCTAATCCTATATAAATGTCTGGTTATCTACATTGTGAAATACTATCAGTGTATAAACTAATTTCTTGTTATACTTTTAACATTAGACAACATATAGCCCGAACCACATGACAAATGTATGTCTACTGCATTACTTTGTGAAATGTTTTCTAAACCATATCGTACTCTCGTGGTAAACATTTGCTCCAGATCTGTTTTGTCATGTCTTTGTATTGTCTTCTGATTGTATAGTATTGTCATTGTTTGTTGCCAGTGATGTTGAGGGCGGTTTTCTTCACATACTGGGTCGGTTTGACATTATATGAGTGAAATAACCTTAAGTATGGAATTTAAACCGATAAAACAAACAAACTGTATACTAGATGCCCTCTGCTCATTGCATATCCTAAGTGCTTTGTTGAACATTCCTGATGTCATGACACACATGTACAATGATGTATCGTGTCAACTGACAACTATAAACTTACTACTCACAGACTACTCTACTAAATAAACTGAGTTATTTGGTGTTATATCAATTACACTCTGAGAAAATAAACCACAAATATGTGCTGAATTCCTTATCTGCCGATTTTAATTTAATTTTCACTAAATTTCAATTCAAAGTCATTCTTGTAACAATACCTACATTTATAATGTCCCAACATATATTCTGTGTCATTATGGTTTATAAAAACTGTTTTCCCCCAAATTAACCTAGGGGTTCAGCAAGACCTTTAAACCTTTTCTTTAACTAGTATGACATTCAGTATGAAGGCCCACATGTTCTGACCTTTTTAACACTTAACTGACTACTATGCTAAAATACATCACAATATACTGAAAATAAGTTGGTTGGTTGGTTGGTTGGTTGGTTGGTTGGTTGGTTGGTTGGTTGATTGGTTGGTTGTTGGCAGGTTTGGTTGATTGATTATTACTTGCTCAAGTACATTTCAGTGATATAAGGGTGATGTACTCCATCAGTCAACAGTCAAACACAGCCACAAAATGTGGAGTTTTTTGCTTTGAAGGAAAATTAATGATCCTCTGATTCAGTAATGACAATATGACTATGGTTAGAACAAACTGCCTCAGAGGAAAATATGTTACTAAAACCATAACTTAAGATTAATAGAAATCATTTTCCAATCCATTTACCAAAAATTAAATTTTTGCTCTTATCGTTTTTAAAGTTTTAAACACACGATCTGATTTAAATTGAATTTCAATAAATTATTGAATACAAGTAACAAGTCCTGAAATAAAAGTTCAAAGTCCATTTAAAAAGACACTCTGTTTCACTTTGAATCAAGAGAGAAAATCAAGGACTGTTCATCAAGCGTTCCTATATTTGTTAAATTGTACTAAATGTTCACCTAGCTGTAAACTGTGGTCCATACAAAACCACACTAAAATACCACAAAAAAATGTTTAACCTTTTACCTTTTTACAATCCATAACAAACCACATAATATAGTATAGAAGATGTGTTCATACAGCCACATAATTGTAGTAATGACCAGTGGGGAGGTATGTGGCTGTGTCAATAGCTGGCGGTCAGCCTACCCTATAGGAGTGTCATTGTGAGAGGCCATCACATGAGGTACAAACACCATACCAGCATGGAGCTAATCATCTGAACAAACTCACCTAATCCGCCAAGTTACCATCTCAAACATTCCCCGAGATTTTGTACTGGGACCCAGATAAAATATTGTGCATATTATATTTTCTGTTACAAATCAATATGGTTACCTTTAAAGTTATTAGAAACAAAGCAATGAATATGGTATTATTGTCCTATTTGAAACAATCTAACTGACTGAAAGAGCCTATGCAGACACTCTCATAGCGGTGTCTGGAAAGTATCTAATGGTTTCTAAGAGAAAGGCTCAACACTGGCCCGAGTTGCTTTAAAGTAGAGATAACTTTACTTCCAGGGTTCCAAAATATGATATTTTGATTGCTAATTTTAAAATCAAGCCTCGAATTTGAAAGGTGAATGTTTTTAACATAGAAAATTTTCTCACTTTCTCGGATTACTTGCTAATGTGTTATCTTTACATGATGTTTTACCTAGAAGATTTGATAATATGCCAATGGTGCACCTTAATGAAAAATACCTCCTATACAACTTATCTCATTTGGAAAGATCTGTTGTAAGTTCAATTTAGATGTGAAATTTTACAACTACTTGTAGTAGCCGGTATATATCGAAGTGAAAAACTAAATGACAGAATTAATTTATGTGAAATACTAAAGTTGAGTTTATTTTAAACCGTTTCTGTTAATTTCATGAACAAAAAAGAGCTTAATTGTTTGACAACAGTCACGACCCTGTATTTCCTGATAACACTTTACTTGGTTAACAATTTAAGGTTTTGTTGGAAAAATATACCAGGATATATATTTTGCCATTATATAAATGTTTGATTTTTGCAAAAGTGGTGATAAATTATACTTAAGCCAGGTCACATCATAATTTAGAATTCTGTACTATTGTAAGTGGATAATAGGCCTGTGTGGGCTATGATTTGATGTTAACACTTGACTATTGTTTTATTTTCTTTGATGTACCTACCACTGTGAATAAAGGGATTCATTCATTCATCTGTAGTACTCTCAATTTTAAACAACATTTATAAGCATACAGAAAAGAATGTTTTGTTTGTTTTTTGGTTGATTGGGGGTTAACGTTGTACTCGAGGATATTTCACTTATATGAAGAAGGATTGTCCACTTCACATTGTTCCTTGCCTAATGACGGGAGGAAACCTCGTAAAAACCACCCCCCGCAAATGCTGGAGCACATCATAGGACTCACTCATATACCTGTGGGTCGACAGAGGGACTCAATCCTGTGAACAGTACATCGAAGTAGGATTAGTAAGCGCACTCCTTAACCACTAAGCCATGGCCGTGGGCCCAGAAAACAAAGGGGACTGGTTACATGGTATAAACATTGGCTACATTGAGATACCCATCAATTAGACAAAAACATGGGGTGTGAAATGTGGTTATAGTTAATGAATAACAAGTGGAAATGTTCAAAGTATTTTAGTTGACTTTTGTTACTTGCAGTAAAGGTTTTTTTTCCAGAAGGCTATGGCAGGACAGTCACCCTTGTGCCTGGTGGTGAATATCATTGCCCATGAGTGGACAACCTCATTAGTCAAAGTGTTAAACATAAGACGAAACCAGCCACATACTCTTATCTCTTAGGCCAACCACAGAAGGAATTCATTCCGTTTTATTTTGTTGAAAATTCATGATCTTACGGAACTCAAGTGTCTCAACGCTAAGCCATTGGTCTATATATGATACTTAAGGTTAGTTCACTCAGCTGACAGCGGACCAGCCCAAGGGGGGAGGCTGGAGGGTTACCACCGGCAATGTCAATGGCAACAAACAGGTTGGCTGTGTGTTGTCTCTTAGCTCTAAGAGCTCCTGCTAAATATGAAGCTCTCCCCATCCGCCCCCTGGCCCTTTACTTGGGAGAAAACTTTCTAATCGATTGTGAGCGTCTGTAGCTCAGTTGATACAGTGTTGGCCATGCCATCAATATGCCTTAGGTTCAATAATCACCCATTGCATACATATTTTCTTGAACAACTTCTATCTACATTTTAAATTTTAATTAAAATGTCCACCTTAAATCAACGCACCCATGTTCATTTCTGTGAGTACAGTATTTAATAAAAAAAATTGTGGGTAGGCTAACGTGTAAAAAGATATATTTCAAAATATTCCAAAAATTAATATTAAAAATAAATTTATCCAAATTCATTGAATTGTTGACAAAGTGTCATACTATTTTTTTCATAATTACATAGAATGCATGTACTTTCTGTTTCTCTTAATTCATCATGTATCATGTATGACACAAACATGTCTAATTGTGTCAACACTCGGCAGATATAAATGATGTAATATTCAACCAACAAGCAGCTCTACATTATGCCACTTGAAAATGTAATACAATCTGTTAATCTAAAGTTCTAAAAATATCATGTTATGAAAAACTCCTCCACGAAAGAGAAGAACTGTTTTTCAGCTCAATATTAAACTGATGTTTGAGTCGGTAGTTCTCAATTTGTATGTTACACACCTCCCCTATTACAATTTAATTAAGGACTTAAAAGATAATCACTACATTGCTAAATCAGTATGTTTGAACACATTTTATAATTTTTGTGTCAGACATAATAAATGAACATATAGCTATTATGAGCAATTAAAGTATGATCTAGTAGACAGCCTTGTTAGATATTTTACTATTTAATGGCTACCACCCCAAAAATCTAATTTAAATACACTAATTATGGTTCTTGAACTGAACTAGCCATACCAAGCATTGGCAGTAAAAGAGTCAGATATTCTTGTTAAAATCAGAAGGACAAAATTTGCAAACAACTTACAGGTCAAACGTACCAATAGTCAACAACTCATAGATCATAATTGTGAACAGTGTAATCTATGTGAAAACACGATGCTTAACTAGACATGTACCACCTTATTTGCAGTAGGTGTAAATAACTAGTTTGTCATTAACTGTCACTGACCTGTTGACCTCTGTAAATCCTAATCTCCTTATAATATAAAATAATATAATTGTCCTTTGTAATAGTATGACCGATGCATGTTTATGTGCGCACCACAGCATCCAAGAGCTGAATAGAAAAACTTCTCACAGTTGTCACAAATGAAATCTCTTGTTTTTTTTAAATTTGACAATATAATTGCTATGCATGCTACTATATCATATCTGTACAAACAAAAGATAAATACTGTATCATATCTGTAAAAAAACAAAAACAAAAATAAAACAAAAAATTCTAAGTGAGTAATTTCTAACAAAGGTACAGTCAAAACTTACCTACATGTAGTCCGGTCACAAACTCTCAATGTTTAATCCGTGATCCATTCAGTTGGAGGACTGTCAAATCAATGTATACGTCAGCCTTCCCTAGTTAAGTATTTTATCCACTTCGTTAAACCAGGTCACATAAGCTGAACTCTTTTCACATTCACAGTATAGTATATGCAATACGCACAGTCCAATCAATTCACCTGGTAATTCTCCTGGGCTAGTAAATCCTTAGCTATATTTTATTCAACAATAACCTGTAAAAGACAAAATTGAGGTTTAAAGTCAGTTATTCAATGTATATTTGTACAAAATGAAAACAAAGTCAGACAAATTTTATATGGCCCAATATTGAGGTTCTAGTGTTTGTGGTAAATAGCATTTTGCACCAGATTTACAAAAACTCCAATCTAGACATCAGATGAAGCTTGTCTTATGAAATACCTATGCATTGTTTTTTCATTAATGTAGATTTATATCTAAAAAATCTGCAAAGCGTGAAAAAAAATTAACTGTTAAGATAGTTTGAACATTTATAGATTTATTATGTAAGAAAGCAGTATAACTCAGGTCTGAAATTATTTAAATTCTGTTAAGAAAACTTTGACAGTAATACAATACGGTCAAGTTACATTTATACATTTATAAACTGGTTGACTATTCACAATATAAAAACTCTGAATAATGACAGCTCTCGTCAAAGTGAATAATAATTAATTATCCTGTCTTAATATTACATTAAAATTGATTATTCCAATTCATACAAACTTAGAACGTAATAACAATGTTTAAAGAATACACAGAAATATTGCTTCACTATACAAGATACAGGTGTGTTTTAAGTTAGGTGCACGATTGGCTTTTCTCATACTTTCTCGCATAACTTGTCATGAACAGGCAGTCACCTAACGTGTTATCTTTAACGTCACGTGATGTTTTGCCTAGAATGAATGATA
>JAVFBX010177853.1:0-14877 GCA_034783855.1 Mopalia kennerleyi
CCTTCCTTCCTTCCTTCCTTCCTTCCTTCCTTCCTTCCTTCCTTCCTTCCTTCCTTCCTTCCTTCCTTCCTTCCTTCGTTCGTTCGTTCGTTCGTTCGTTCGTTCGTCCATCCATCCATCCATCCATCCATCCATCCATCCATTCATACATCCATACATCCATCCATCCATACATCCATCCGATTTGTCAGAGGAAATTAACTTATTCATAACAAGGTTCTAGACAGACTTCCATTAGAATGATTTGAAATGTGTAGCATTGTCTAGAGTGATTGCTTTCATTCTTCGTACGCATGAATTCCGATAATTAGTTCAGCTGAAATCAAACACTATAGTGTATATACTGCGAGTAGATTTATCTAAATGTGTCTGTGGATCTTGAGAATTATCGGACTCTAAATGAAGGAATTGTGGTGTTGATCGACAAATCTGTTTTAAATGTAGCTTACTTGGAAATAACGGAGAAGTGTTGTGTTGATTGGATTATTTATTCCGCAGCCGTCGAGGGCCAGCCAATTCAGGAGGGATCGAAGGATTCTTTACATGAAGAAAATATTGATGTGAATGGAAATCAAATTTCCTTACATGTCAGCTCTTTTGCTTGAACCAATCAAACCGGACGGATTATTTAAATGCTTACAAGAGAGTGGCCGTCAGCCGAAGACTATTTACAATATTAGACAAGTCAGTAAACGTTATCGCAATAACATTTTTCAATACTTATAGGCCAGTTACCAAATTAAAACTCAAAATGTAAGCACGTTTAAGATGACTGGTAGTCATATTTCAAACGCAACGTATTTGCTGTAAATACATAACATTTACATACAAACTATTGTCAGAAAATTGTGCAGGTTGAAACCCATCCGGGAATCAAAACCACGACCCTCAGAGTTAGGCACCGAATCGCTAGCATTAAATGCCGGCCACCTAGACTACTCGGCCTTCTGCAAAAATAGAAATATAGTTAACTGGAGTCTAGATAGCGGACATTCACTACAAATTCTTAAATACTTACAACGCAGTAAAAAGTACATAAATGCAAGTCAGTTACCCGTATATTAACACTTACAAGTCAATAATCAGTATCTAAATGCTTACAAATTAAAAACCATTGTCTCTGTTTTATAAAAAAAATTTGGCACAGTTTTGTTTAACGCCACTTAAGGGCGTCGTGTGTAAGGTCTAATTAAGAGAAGCTTAGTCTTACTGCGAAGATCCCACAGTAGGTTTTACGAGTTTTCTTCACAATTTTACACAAACACCTACAATTCAAACAGCGTTTGAATAGGCCTGTTCATCAATCCCTGCGGGTTTTTCCTTTCGGAATAGATATTGTTAAACCAACGCAAAGTCGCCATATAAGTGACATGCCCTTGAGAACGACTCGAACAACAATCATCCAAACATCCAAGAAACCATATGCAGGGTTTATCTACTATGGTTCACTTTATTTAATTACTTTCCTCCTTTGGTAGACGCATTGATACTTCATCAAAAGTCATGTGGTATGATTTTAGGAGGGAATTTAATCAATTTAATCATGGTGAAACATTAGGTGGACAGGAATTGACAACGCACGTGAGGATTTAATTTACTCAGTTTTTCGATTGATGTTTTAAACGACTGTCTATAAATTGCCGTTTCTTTTTCAAATTAATTATCTTAACTCTTTACTGCTTTGCCTTTGTTCAGAAATATAATCACGTAAATTATCCCCCCCCCCCTCTCACCCCCACCCTCTTACATCAATAACGCTTAGAAATGATAACTTGTAATTTTTGTAATCGACTTGGCATTTGGCCTTTCCTGTTGTCAGTGTGTGGCGAAGACTGATACAGGATACGCTCTGTTTGTTTCTTTGATAATTTGTTTCTGTTAACTGATCCTCTAACCGAGTCAACAGTGACCTTTCAATCAAGGATGAGAAAACTAGCGTAAACTGGTAGGCGGTAAGTTCAAACAATATGCACGGAATATTCCACACCTGTCCATTCCCGGATTCCCGTCGAGAAGTTGAGCACTTATTCCGTGTTTTAACAGTTATCCTTGAGAACCTTTTGAATGTTAGAAAACATGGTAAAAACAATGGCTCCCACCACACACCTTAAATAGCCTGGGTTTCATTGATGATTTTTATGTCATACACAAGTAGTTTAATTCCGAACAAAGAACGCTTCATGATAGGCCACTCTTGAAGATTATACAATAAAGGGTCGAAACGTTGAGTAAAATAAAGCTTTCTGTGGTCAGATTAGCGCTATAATTGTGCATTACAAATATTTAATAATCCTCCTTTTTCAATAACTATTGAATCCGTTTAAAACACACTATTGGTTCAGCAAGATCTCATAAGCTTGTTAGGATAGTACCTCTAGTCAGTGTCATTGGATAGCTGAGATGAGGTCCCAGAGAGATAAACCTATTACAAACTTCACTAGCTCGGTGTAAGTAGAAATGATAACACCTGCAGACCGGCGCCTTCTCTTAATGCAAATGGTTAGCATTATCTAAACCACTGCAATGGCATCATTTACTTTTAACCCACCCATAACCAACTGAAGACATCATTAGGAAGTCGAGAGTTAGATAATTGTATAGCATAGTCTTTAACATAGCAATCTATATTAAGAGGGGTCTTCAAGGGTGTCACGCGCTGAAGTGGGTGAAACTCATAGATACTCCACGATAATCTAATTAACCCAATTTTTCTTTCTCATCTTTTATAAACTACGACAGCCTTATTTTTATTCTATGTTGAAATGTATGTAGATCTTACTTCATTGTAAGTTGCTGTTCTGAAAATTGAGCGATCGATGAAGTTCTGGAGATTTAATTTAAGTTACTGTTCAGGTCCATTTTGTTCTGTGTCTTAATGAAAAAGCTCGTCTGATTTGTATTTTGGCAAACAAAATTTCACCGTACGAACCATCATCTTCCCAAAACAAGGATAAAAAACGTAAAAGACCAGACTTACACCTTTTCACCCTTGCTTCTAGTAGGGAGGAAAACATGGCAGGCATTTAATTGGGTTATTGTAGAAAGAATCAGCCAATCCGAAACTTGCTTACAAACCACGTCTGTTCACAACAAATATGCACGGCGACACTGTCAATTGACGCGTCTGTGATTATGTCAGGACTGTTTATGGGGCTAAGCTCGTGCATGTATATCTACGTGCATAGCCTACTTGTGATCCTGTGTTTAGATCGCCCCTTACTTTTCTAATAAGAGATCCAATCTGACTGGGTTTTGGGTAAAAAGAGGTCAGTCGAAAGTAACTGTTATAGACTCTAGTTAACGAAGGTTTTTTTTCGTCCGTGAAGGCAAGGTGGGAATTGAAGAGAGGGTTGATACGATGATCTTTTTGTCTGCCTTCCGCGGGAAGTGCACGAACCATATGAACCTTCACTGCACTGTTTCATATGATCATATTCTGGACCTGCCTCCTGTTAAAACAAATAACATTTTTTAACTGGTGCGGTTGGCCAATTTTGAGTTTCATTTTTTAATGAGCGCTGGGAAGGGCTGTAAGAAAAGAAACTTAAGGAAGCTGTGGTCATGAAAAGATTTAAGCCAACATTAAACAGAGACCAAAGTCTTATGACAGACTTATCCAGAACCCCAACAAACCCTACATCGAAAGCCCTTATACATGAAGTTTAAAACCCATTCCTTAGATCGGATAAACCCTTTATACCAAACAACATTAAAGTCTTGCTGGACTCCTTGGGCTCAAAATGAACCAATTTTTGTTATCACTGGATAAAATGTTAAACATTCAAACTATATGTTGGTGAAAAAAATAATTCGAAATTCTAATTACAAACAGTTAAGATTTAAGCCTATAATTTAGTTTTTCTTTGATCATATCCAAGTGGCAAAACTTTAATTGGCTATTTCTGGCACTTCAATTTAATCACTACATTTTCCATAGCGTATTTCTATAGAACTATTCATGTTAGAAATTTTAAAAATAATAAGTACCATTGTAAAAAGCACAATGCGATCTAGTAAACGGTGCCTCATTTTTTAGAAGTTCGTCTTTGATTTTTTTAAATGTTTTTTGAAAGTTGTATTGTGGAGTAGACAAACAAATCCATTGTGATCGATCTCATCAAATTGTTTTTAAAAAGAGGCACGTTTACTTGTTCAAGGACTATTCTACTAGGTCAACTAATCTATTGAGTCTAATTGTTATTGCGCTTCGAGAAATAAACCTTGAAAAATGCTATATATTTATTTCAGTTGCCTTTTACTCATTTTGCAATAGTTTTAGCAATAATGATTGTATCCTCACTACATTCACAAATATATAATCATGAGTATTCCAGCTTTCCAAAAATATATATTATATATGATTCCGATTTATACTCTTCTGCATACGAGACTAAATAGGACAGGTTTTCTGAAAATCGACAAAGGGGTTCAGCAAGGCCTTAATCCAATTTGTTTACTTTATTCTGTTTTAATGAATTGTATATAAATATAGTTTTAACTTGGTCAAAGGACTAGATAATGACATACACCGAAATTTCTCTCTGAATAAATAGAGAAGTTGTTATCCATGCAAATGTTTCAAAAGCAAAAATCGTTACGTCCATTTTCGGGAACTTTTAACCTTTTATATTTTACAAGAAATCGGTTATACCCGTAAGTATACCATTCCATTAGCAACCATAGAATCTTCGCTAAAAACATTTTCTTCCATTTTCTGATTTAATAGGACCAATGGAAACATTAACCTCAACTTTATTCAAATCATGATTTCGGATATAAAAGTTTTGCCTTTGAGCCCACGGTTTGTATTTTTTTAAAATTGCAATATAGGTTAACAGGTCGATATGAGGTTTTTCCAAGAACTGTTAGCTTTTACGTATTTTGGCCTCTTTTAATCAAATACAAAACTAATAATTATTAATGTGGGTACACGTCAGAATGTGATCAAAATGGAGAAGTAGATTTTTTAATTTAGGTCGTAATAGGCAAAGATATAGTGGTGGCAAAGAAAGGATGTGTTGTAGTCGCGTGATAAATATTAATCTGGGCGAGATGTGACAATCTTTCTATTACAATTGAAATAAACGACACACTTAAATCGTCTAGATGACTACTCCTTATCATTGGTTTATCAACATGTTACAATAGACTAGTCGACATAAATAATAAAACGCTTGCTCTCAGGGGAAAATAATACCTTGTAATATGCGGTCAGGTGAAAAAGCTAAGCATTGACCAGATCTGACATTACCTCAGATGTTCCAATTTAAATTTGCAACTAAAACGCAAACTACATAAACGGCTACTCGTGAAATATTCAGCCCAAGATGTCTGAATGAACCCGTGGACATAAATAATAAAATGCCTGTTGGGAATTCTCAGGAAAGATTCTGTCGATAAAAAGCGAGTTTGGAAATCCGGGACCATAGAGGCAAAATGCAAAGGCCGCTTAATCAGATTGATAACATCTAGCAATTTAATATTTTACCAACGCAGACAAATGGACCCGAGGTCAACAACAGCTTCATTAGCTACATTGTCTCCTGTGGTTCGTTCTTCAATTAGACCATGATATATATGCCTTTGGTTTATGTGGTATTTTCGTTAATAACAGTGCCTGCTTACAAAGCCATGGTTTTGCGAAAATTAGCATTAATGCGTCTCAAATCTCGCATGTATTACATCGTGACCAAGTAAAATTAACTTTAAAAATGACACCCCATTAATTATTGGTTGAACTCAAAATTCGGAACTTTATAAGCAGAGATTCGACACCACGACAAGTTTTTGCTGTTTTGGGGCTTTAGAAAACAAATTTCGTTTGATCTTCTTGAAATAAAATTTTAAAAGGGTTGTGTTCAAGTGGTGATGAATTAGAGAGACGTCAATGGGAAACGGACATTTCTGTAGTCCATAAATTGTTGGCTTTCTTTGAACACTAGAGATTAAGAAAAGCCGATTAGCGCTGTAGGCTGTTCTTTATCGTATGTTCTACAGTGGTTCAGCAGCCTTATGAATAAATAAATTAAGGACATTTGCGTCATTTGTTCTTGAAATTAGAGATCCATTTCCGCTAAAATCTCCCCTTCCTGTAGTACAAAACCTTGCTGTAACACTACAAACTGTTTTATCGTTTATCAAATGTTAATTAGTAGATTAATGTTGTGCTCATTAGTACCACAATTGGAGACTTGTGTGAGCAAGGGCAGTTAGCAAAGGCATCCTTTAGCTTTGACACGCCAGTTTTTTCCTTCTCTTGGCACTCCATAAAGGCATAATTATAGAAATAATCCGCTTGAGTACAGCCCGCGATTACACAGCGGTGGGAGTACTGTGCGATCTTACGGCACATTAGCGCTCTGTTAATGCCATCTCGTTAGGACCATTTTTTCATCGACGGTCGTCTTTTCAATATATCATCGTCTCCTCGTATCGATTGACACTCTGAATTGATGAGAATGTCGATTGTTCAAGATAACCTCAGATGCCTTCGTAAAAAATGGTTACGCTCTTATATTGAAGTGGTATATTTGGCTAGAATCCAACCGCACTTCCCACCATTTCCAGTAATCTTTCTGTAAAAGAAAATCTTCATTTACAAATTTTGCAAAAGGAATTTAAAAGCTTGCTGTTGGGAGTTCAATTACTGTGTCCTACAGCTCCTAGAAATAAATGGCCGAGTTTCATGTTAATTGGCACATTTTGTCTAATTGCACATTCTTTCGTTGCGCTTTGATTATACGTACCCATATTGGCATTAATCAAGAGATGAACCAATATTAAAAAAGAAGGCAATGTTACCATCATAGTTTTTAAGTTACAGCTTTTTACAGGCATGTAAGTTGAACGTTGTGCTCTATGGCAGCAAAAATATGCTTGCTAGTTCAATTGGGGTTTAATGCCATACTCAGGGTTATTTAACTAATAGGAAGGCACGACATCTTAATGTGCTAAGAGATACTCTCTGGATCGGCACCACTATTAACAAACAACTTAGGGCAATCAAACGACGCAAAAGAACGACGCCATCAGACATCGGCTTTATGTTGCCTCAGGGTCTTGTATAGCTCTGAGAACACCAGGGCAACAGGATCGAAGCTCCGGTCAACTATCCGTCAAATAAAAGGAAGTCATTATCCAGAAGACCTAAGCAATAGGAAAGCATTGATGCCCAATCCGACGTCGGCGGTGTAAATCCTGTTGTCTACCCAGAAACTTATGGTAAAATGACCAGTTCAGTTTCCATAATGCCACCTGTGGTGTCTGTCATTAGGTAAAGGTCTAGCACAGTAGCACACTTGCCAATTTTCACACATTATTTAGAGAAAGGTAAGTCCGATGCTAATATAAAGACCATGCAATGCAAATAACGACACCAAAGCGACTAGAACATGTGTAATTATTCGTACTTATTACTCTGTAGAGAACGTACATTTCTGCATCAAATTAAATGAACAATTCCCCCGAATTAAATGTATATATGTCAAAGGATGTGGAAACATATGCTTACGTTCAGCGTAAAATACCAAAGTTTGGAAAACATTTTTTAACGTACAGGATAGAAATTAACTATAGTCGCTTTTCCAGACCCAAGGAAGGAGAAGGCTAGTTAGTTGAGTGGTTCGTTTTACGTCTAGTAATTTAGCGGTGAGGTGGTCCATGCCAGATTCTAGAAGTCGTATAGATTCGATTTCCGTACAGGTCTCAGCATTCAAAATTTTCTGAAGTAATGCCCCTCTGTGTCAGCTTTGAGGTTTAGTGTTATCCTAAGTATATATATGATTATAGTAGAGTAACGAGGTTGTATATGCTTCCGAAGAGAATCGAGCCGGGGACCTTGGGCTCAGTGGACACTCTACAGCTAGATGGGCCACTGACGATTCGGAAAAAAATTAGCCATTTTAGAAGGGTGCAAATATTTTGTTGTTGAAGCACTGTCACTGTTAAATTCAGCCATGTAGCTTGGAATATGAATTTTCTTTCCTTGGATGAAGCACGAAGCTGCTACCCCGTCAACTCCCCTCTCCCACACAGTCTATCGTATATATGTATTGACGTAAACCCTTTCCCTTGGGTGAAGCACGAAGCTCCTTCCCCGTCCACTCCCCACCTCCACCACCACCCTAACACAGTCTATCGCATATATGTATTGGCGTAAATCCTATCACTTAGGTGAAGCACGAAGCTGCTACCCCGTCAACTCCCCACCCCCACACAGTCCATCGTATATATGTATTGGCGTAAATCCTTTCCCTTGGGTGGAGCATGAAACTGTTACCACGTCCAATCCCCACCCCCCGCACAGTCTATCGTATATATGTGTCGGCGTAACTCTGAGACAGATGTTTTAGATTCAACAAGGTACCTTACAGATTTCTCCCATAGATGAGGTGTTTAAATTCTGCAATCAATTGGCGTGAAATGAAGGTTTGTATAAATGTCACCTAGCTTTACGGGATTTCTCTTACACGCCATCAACACATTGCGGTTAGATATAATAACTAACCACTTATCTCCAGTTACACCCCTCAGACCTATCCCGTATGCCTTGTTTATTTGTTGTCTTAAGCAGTTGTAATAAACCTGCCCGGTTTGTAAGGTGATATTGCAGTGACTGATGATTGATGAAGAGTGTTATGGGTTAGACGTGGCCTGACTTGACCGGGTGGCACGCTCGGGTGGCTGGCCAGATACTGACCGCTCAGTCTGTACACGTTGATGACCGCAGATCATAAAGCAAGCCCATCAATCATCGTTTATTGGATAAAGTTGATTTGACCAGACAGACAATCCATGAGCTGAATCACAAGTTGAGATAGGTCTTGGTCAAAAGTTCCCAAATCCTCTGGTTCTCCAAGGTTTTCTCATATAGCTCTCGATGTCCTGCTATCTAAATATACACACAGTCAATGCATGTATGTCCTGCGTAAAGCCACGATACGATATAGTTTGAAAGAGATTATGTCTTCAAGATGTGTGTAAGAAGAACTTACCGGTAATTTACGAATGAATTGTAAACAGTAAGAAATATGGTTAATGTGTCTCTGAACACCCTTTTCTTCTGATATTAAATTCATAGGTTGTTTGGTGATATTGGCGCATGCTTCCTTGTGGATATTCGCACCAATATATATTGAATTCATAAATTCGCCCCCCAGTTTAAGACCGTTTCAAAACATACACGTAGGTCACAGGCCTAGACATAAATATACATATGTTTATTAATTTAGAGAAGGAACATTTTACTTGCTTCCATCGAGATTCGATATATAAATGTCTTAACTATAACGATTCGAGATTCAGATATATTTAGAAACTTGTCTCTGGGCGTTTGTCTTATGGGGTTTTAATTAATCGACAGCCCTTTGCCAGTGTGATGAATTTTTATACATACAAGTAAATGTCTAAAAATGGTTCAGATGATCAATACAGAAGGAACAGTAAATTTAAATATCCAACTTTATATTATTTTTCAAATATATCTTTCACATACATGTTCAGGCATAAAACTGAATTTGCATTGAAAATATTTTATAGTTTTTTCATACCTTTGTTGGTTTGAATGTATGTTAGAGTGCTACTTACTTCTTTAAAATGCTACATGACTGCATGCAAGCTAAATGGGTGAAGAAAACATCACGTCGCTTAATGGCAACAGTAACAAGCTGCAAGATAAGCACGGGACCGAAAAGTGGATGAACTAATCAAAGTGTACGAGTTGATAGGGAGATCCGCTAATTTATTATTACGCTTTTTCAACCTGGAGAATCTCTTATGTTGAATTACATCTCTGAAGCATGAAGACAGGATCGAATTTAACAAGACTGGAGATTTGTAAGATAATATGATGACATACATCAAGGACTTTTCGCTTATTTAATATGTTCCAGTGCGAAGACGACACCTAAGAGTAATTAAAATAAAGCTATCAGGCTTATACGGCTCGAAAACGGCACTCACGGGTCTAGAGGGATAATCCTGGTATAAGTCACTCAGTGTTAAACCCGCATAGATCAGCAGGAATTGCTTTGGTAAACCGTCTTTTATCAATTCCAGCCCATTGTTCAGAGACAGTCATTAGGGATTCTCCGTCTAGACAGGTTACCGTTCTTAAACCAAGTATATATATTTAGCCGGTCATTTTTAACTAACACGGGGCTACGTACAAATATACACATCTTACCAGAATAGTTGCCGCTTGATTCATCGTTTTTAGATGGTCTTTAAAAAAAACTTTAAAAACTGAAAAAGTCAGTAATGTAAACAAACAAGTATAAATCACCTAACTGCTTTAAGTATCTGGAAAAACGTTCAGTTATCCAAAACCGTTTGATTATTACCATTTTCATACCCCCTGTATAGCTGTGATAATGATCTGTTATTTGCCCCTTATAACTCTGTCTAGAATCTATACTGCATTGCAAAACTAGACCTATATTCAAATATACTGAAATTGTCAACAAAATTCTTATCAGATTAAGACTTTTAGATCCTCTCGAAGCGAAAACTGTCTGGAACTACGTTCAGACGGTCATAACAGTTTTAAATACTCTGCCTGTGGAATTTATTTATGTTTTTAATAACATATATGATTTTTTTTCTCTATATTTATGACAAAAAGTTATCATTGTTTTCACAGACAGCTGGTATCTGAATGGCTAAGGGCTTAGGCAGAGGGGTTTCAATCCGTCCATATGGACACCCTGAATTGTACAATTGCCTTATTAGGGCGCATGTTTTAAGAAACTTTAAAATGCAAGGGATATGGATTCTATAAAAATTGGACACGCAGTTACTTAAAAAGTAAAGCAAAATTACCATTTTGGACAACATTATTGTGATTTCTGGTTAAGCCCCTGGCTGCGAAAAGTTAAAGAAATAAATGTTTCATTTAAAAAAATACGTATTTGTGATCTTTACATTTGTAACTTAATAACTGTTTGAGTTGATTTGTTATAATAACAAATTCTGTGATATATTTGCTATGACAATTTAAGTTACAAGGTACATTCAGTATACACTTATAAAGACATAAAGTTATAGATTACAATGTAAATGTGATTGTACATAAAATAAAATAAAATATTATTGTCAGTTTTCCCAGTTGTATACAGCGGACGTTTATTTAACATCTGAAAGGGGATACCAATTCAAGGACTATATTGAAATTTTAGGGAAAAACAACTGACATACCCAAAAATGGATTGTTTGGTTTGTTACATCTGTCTTGATATATATGGTAAATTCGGCTAGGTAAAAAAAAATGACATTTTTTATAGTCGGTGGATTGCTGTAAAATCGTGTGGTTGACTGGTTGTACGGCAAATGGACTTTTATAGTGTCCGCAGACCAATTTAATCTTTCTCCCAAAAATTCAATTATCTTTAAACCAAAAACTTGCTTCGTTTTATTTTAACACACTTGGCACAGTTTTAAGCAGTTTGGAATTTATGGTAACTGTTAAGAAAAGTATCGAGCTCCGCCACGTGACTTCCTAGAAAGAACGTGAGGACAGGAGATTACCTTCAAAAAGTAATAGGGAATCCGATGGTTTCAAAATGGATTGATTGATTGATCGATTGCCAGTGTTGTACTCCACACTAAAAAGCTACACTAACACAAACAAAATTAAACTTGCTTGCTCTGAAGTATAATTAATGTTACCAGGCAGAGTGCTAAGTACAGACAGTTTAATTCTATACATGAAACGTGGCGATTATATAGTCAGATGATATATGTAGCCAGTGAAGTTACCATTGATACAGTCTCGGGAATTAGATAACACGTCAGATTGACTATGTTGGTTCTATCATTGGCATCAAAATATATAGATACAATATAAAGGTAAACTTCAACAAAGCGTAACGGTTTTCTAGTTTAAAGGGATGATAGAACACTGAAAAAAAAAAACATGTAGCCGTTCGTGGAGATATCGAGGAAGATTCATAACACATCAACGCTTTGTGTTCACAAGGCAGACAGTGTCTGACTGCATGCAGAAGAAACGACTTGCATGGTTCACTGCATGTCCGGGAGATGAGAGAGGCGGTAAGCACACAAACCCAGTTCCACCTTTCTACAAGTGAATCCGGCACGTCAAGCCGCCTGTTATCATGGTTTGTCACGATCGAGTCCCATTCACCAGCCAAATCATTCCAAAATACATCAACGGTTCTTGTAAAGGAATTTCACATGGTTAATGTATTGGCTTGTCTGAGTCGTACATGCTGAAGCATACGATTAGGTCATTATTATTGGATTATGGAAAAAATAATACAAATTTCATCTGGAAATTTTGGCGCGGTTTGTGATTTTGCTCTCAGACAAGCATTCCGGTTTTGTACTGAACTAATTTGACAGTATGGGGATTTTACATCAGGCGATGAAGCATTTTAGACACGACTGATTCAAATGTGCCGGCACACTCGGGATGTCTCCTTATAATTTGATTCCCTCAACGTTAACACAATTTTACCTTCAAGCTTTTATAAAGACGACATGTGCTTTACACATTGAAACAAACATCGCTTGTCGGTCTGGTCAAATTGTTGTAATAGGCCTACACCAATCAAACAAACAACAATCGTTTGTCTGTCTGGTCAAGTTGTTTTAATAGGCCTACACCAACCAAACAAACAGCAATCGTTTGTCAATCTGGTCAAATTGTTGTAATAGGCCTACACCAACCAAACAAACAAAAATCGTTTGTCATTCTCGTCAAAGGAAAGGAAACTTTCATATTGAAATCGCTAGTTAATTAAGTTTTGTATACTGTTATACTGTTGTATTTTTTTCAAGTAAACATTTTTATGAAAGGTATTTATCGACATTTTAAAAAAAAATTGCTTTGGGGATGTTATTCAAAGCGTAATAATCTAACAAGGTAGTGGAGATCCGGGATTTAAGTGAGACAGATTATGACTTGTCACTTCATTGACCAGTTGAGATTTTGTACGATACATACATGGGTGCGATCGATGTTTTGATCGAAATCTTGGACACCTTCCTTGGCCCAGTTAAGGAAGTTAACCGACTATCTTTGACCTGAATATTCTATGCCTTTGATAATAACATTTTTTTTAATTTGTTTATAATTGGTTAATAGGAGTTTGGATGCCATACGACTTTAATATATTGCAGAAAAGATAATTTAAGATAATAAAACAATGAATATCTTACAATGGGAGCAGAATAACTTTTAGAATATTATATGTACAGATCACATGCAAATTGTCTCCCATGGATTGAAATGGCACGTACATCTATAAAATGCGTTATCTAGCGTGCAGAATGTAGATAATATAACAATAAGGGGCAGTGGAATATATATAGTATAACAAAGTGACGGTGGAATGTAGATAATATAACAGTAAGTCGCGGTGAAATGTATATAGTATAACAAAGCGGATGGTACAATGTAGATAATAGAACAAAGTGGCGGTGGAATATAAATAATATAACAAAGTGGTGTTAAATGTATATAATATAACAAAGTGGCGCTGGAATGTATATAATATAACAAAATCATGGTGTAATGTATATAATATAACAAAATGATGGTGTAATGTATATAATATAACAAAATGATGGTGTAATGTATACAATATAACAAAGTGGTATGAAATGTATACAATATAACAAAGTGGCGGTTAAATGTATATAGTATTAAAAAAAGTGGCTGTGGAATGTATATAATAGAACAAATAAGCGTTGGAATGTTTATAGCATAACGAAGTGGCGGTTGTATAAAGTATGACAAAGTGAGGTGGAATGTATTTATAGTATAACAAAGGGGCGGTGGTATATATATGAAAAACTGGCGGTGGAATGTATATAGTATAACAAAATGGCGGTGGTATATAGTATGACAAAGTGGATCTGGAATGTATATAATGGAAGAAAAATGCGGTGGAATGTATATAGTATAGCAAAGTGGCGGTGGAATGTATATAGTATGAAAAAGTGGCGGTTGAATGAATATATAGTATAACAAAGTAGCGGTTGAATGAATATATAGTATAACAAAGTGGCGGTTGAATGAATATATAGTATAACAAAGTGGCGGTTGAATGAATATATAGTATAACAAAGTAGCGGTTGAATGAATATAGTATAATAAAGTGGCGGTGGAATGTTTCTTTACAAACTGACGATTCGGCGTTACGTTTTGGAGAAAAAAGAAAGGAAGTCGAATTAGTTCGAATTTAAAATGAGCTCAAATAATATTCCATGTCACGGCTCACGTTTCGTTTTGGAAGGTTTTATATAGTTATTCAGATATGACGTGCCTCAAAATAGAATCCCTATCAAAGCTGACATAAGTTAGTAATTGGCCCAGAAGACATAAACTATTGTGGAAACCTGTAGTTCAATGTAAATGGAGGGAGGGTTTTAGTCTAAACAATTTACTTATGAAAGAGGGGCAAGACCTTCGTATTATCATATCACATACCACTAAATTGCAGTCTCATTTTAATAGCATATCGCAGGAGTTTTAATATCTGGCGTTAATTGTGATTAATATAGGTCCGTATGGTTTCTCATATTTCAGCCATGGCAGATGTAGTCTAGCACTTGAACGGGCATTTTGTTGTTATGGGTTTTAATTAAAAGCGCTTCCCCTCTGTAAATACAGGAATCCTTGGACTGTCAAAAAGAACAAAACAACCAAATCTGTAGTTGACGTCACGGAGAATTCGGGGTGATGGAAGAGGCAGATATATTATTTCGATCTCAGTAGCGTTGTTCCTTTTACAATTACCCTAAATCTAAAAAGTGATTTAAGCGATAACCTACCATGCATATGTTCATCGCTATCGAGGCACAACCAGATAGTCACGTCTTAGAATTAAGAATTTAAAAAATCGTGCCTATCTC
>JAVFBX010177924.1:0-14877 GCA_034783855.1 Mopalia kennerleyi
TGGAAAAGAAAAGAACAAACTCAATTTTGGTCAAGAAGTCAAAATAAAAAACTTAACGAGAAATAAGTTAAGTAGAAATAAAAATCCTGTGTTTTTTATATTAATAAAATTGGTGATTTAGGTCACATTCAGTGACATTAAACAGTTTTTGCTACACTTAATAAATCAGGAGACCAGTCAGCAACACTATAATGCCATGCGTTCATTAAAATTTAATAATACAAGCTGATCCCCAGTAATGCTCCAAACAAGTCATTCATAGAGTATTTATTCTAAACTTTGCATATCAAGTGTTGCCATTTAAAAAGCATTCTTTATCAATATACTGATACTGAGCTAATCAGCCCAGGCATAAACACTTAATCCTTAAAATCAAATGATTGTATGCTATATTTTGAAAAATACTATTCCATAATGCTAAAAACGTTGAAATATATTATTATTGTCTTTTGGTGAAAAACTATTTCATAAAATTTCTTCAAAGCTATTTAATTTAAACTAGAGTTTATATATAGAGCAATATGTCATGGTAAAAATTACAGTTCTTTTCCAAGGGAGATAATTAAGTTTCTTTAGTCTCCCACTCATTCAAAACTGTTGCCAGTGTACATGTACATAGCGGTACTATGTAAAGTTTGTCGGACATTTGTAAATTGTATGAACTATTCCAAGTGTGATAATAAAAACATCAGGGCGTATTGTTTCTATTATTGTTCCTCATTGATTTTCAATTTCCCCTCTTTTAGTAATTTTTAACACATTTATTTCCACAAAATGAATGTCAATCTTACACTTCTGCTCAACAAGCTGTATGACAAGTCCGTCATCACCGGCAACCAAGAAGGACATAACAAATAAAAGAAAACACTGTCGGACATCTTCGGGATCCTGAAAATATATTACATACAGTTATTATTTTGTTAGATTAAAATGTATAAAGAAATTCAAACTGTTTTTTTTTAAATTTAGGAGAATTTTTAAAAGGGTTCTTGATTTTTTGTTTAACACCATTCTTCACATCAAGGGCTTAGACAGAGGGGTGTCCAATCATCCAGATGGAAACCCTCAATTGAACAATTGCTTCATTTGGACACCCTTAAAACATACTCAAGGATATTTCACTTATATGATGGCGGTGTAGTCCAAGCAAACTGCCCTTAGTCTAACGATTTTTTAGAACTAGGAAACCAACCTTGACATCACAAGCAACACATAATGACAATATTCAGGACAAGTTCACAAGTGCAGGCTTATGAGCTTTACAAAGTTACCTTGACGTCTCTTCTGCCAAAGAGAGAATAAACATCAGCTTGAGAACTGGAGAAATCGAATTGCAGGAAGAGATCTCGGGCACAGGTTTGATTGATCATCACCATAGCAGTGAGTAAACGGAGACAGGATTTGATGTGAGCCGCTTTATTCCTCATGGCTAGCTGATGATAAAGAGAGCTGGAGGAATTTGTTAGGAGACGCTGGACCACCCTCTCTCCAATGCTCACAAACTGGGACAAGTCATCAGCGATCCTCAACAACACTAGGTACAACACTCGGAATATAGTGTGGTACTGTAATCAATCAAACATAGACAAGTAAAGAGATGTAATATTACAGACACACCTAACACGGTCACCCCTCTATATTGAATAATAAATTTGCTATGATGAATGTAAATAATAAATTTACTGTTTTAGACTGTTCAAAATCTTTCAGGGTTATGCCTATGCAGACATCACAACTGTCTTCCAAAGATATTTACTTTGTTTGACGTTGTACTTAAGGTTATTTCTTAACTATTTCATTCATATGAGATGGGCCATGGTTATATTTTAAGTTGTTTTTCTTTCTTCTCTTTACATTACACAAGGCATTCGAAAACAAGAAAACAAGAAAATGTTGAGTTAATTTGTAGATCAATCACTGCGTTATGATAATCAGATTAATATGTGTTTTTATATTTCCATTGATTTTCTACATCTTATATTATGTTCCACATAGAAGAAGAGGAATATTAATAAGAAGAGACTCTATATTGATATACCTCTGTTGATTTTCGCTTGCCAGCTTCAAGGACAGTGAGAATTTCAAGGACACCATCCTTCACAAGGCACAACTCTTTCACAACATCAGTAGAGGCTGCAGCATTGTAATCTTCAGCCAGAGCTATAAACTTTTCGAATGCTGAAATTAAACAGAAACACTTTTAAATTAAATATGCCTCTTTTTGGTTTTTATAACTGCATACCTATTTTAAGGTATGCTAGCTTGTTAGAGTAAGAGGTGTTAAATTTGATCGCTCAGTGCAAAAAAACAAACAAGGTGAATTGGGAGGAAGTGAAAATTTCAAGAAAGAGTTGCAGACTCTGTTATTGTTAGGGTGCATTGTCTCACTGCTCTGTTGAATAAGAGTGTAAACAGGACAAATACAGCCGATATTACATATAGCGTACTTAAAATGTCAATTTCAACAAATTATTTTGTTTTTTTGGGGTAATTTCCGGCAATATAACCTTGATGGAAATGTCCATGCATGTTCCTTGAAGTATAAAGAAAATGAAGATATAATTGTCAATGATTGGCCAAAAGCGATGGCCTATTCAACACCCTCTAATGACTAGTCTCGCGTGAACCAGAACCTCGTGTTAGCTTCAACCACGAATGACAACTCTCGCTTTCTGTTTTAACAAGGCAAGATGGCACGCCGTGTTTCGTTTTCGTTGACTGCATTGCCAAATCGACTATGTATGGAGCCGAGCGAGGCAAAGTTTAGATTTGAAGTGCCGGCAGGTTGCAAGAAGATCTCCTGCATCGGTATCGATAAGGTAGGAAACGTGTCTGTAGTTTTTCGTACTCGTTATCAGGGGGATGATCGAACTCGGGACATTATAACATAAGTCCTAGATGTGTAATATCTAGGACTTATTTATAGGCTAAGCTAAGCTACTCTAGGCCTATATGTAGATCCAGCTATTCTCCCAAACTTTATGCTGCCTTTTTCAAGCTCCAGAAGTCTTAGGCCCCTATCATTACGATATATTTTGTCGAGGCAAATTATATTTCTAAGAACCATTTTGCAGGCCTTCTGATTTGAGACGAGTGACCTGTGTTAAAGCATAGGACAGCGCACCTCAAATCTGAAGGCCTGATTTTGCTTATCTCCACGTATCAAAAAAGGACTACAGATCACTGCAGCTATATAGTTCATGTAAAATGAGGTTTAACCTGAAAATGTAGTACTTGGGTTCTTTAACTTGGATACAAAATCCGCAGCAGAGAAGTCTGCCACGGAAAGAGGTGCATCTTTTTCTTTACGTGGGGATTTGGCAACAATCCCTGTTTCGTTGGAAACTTCCAGTTTACGTTTCTTTTTCGTGTTGCCATTCTTATGTTCAACTTCATGTCGCACTGAGTTGCTATTGCCTGACGCAGTCGACATGTTTGTTGAGTTACTACACGTGCTTCCGGTTGAGTGACGCCATAAATCCTGACTTCCGGTGTCGAAATAGGAAAACAAAGTACTGTCACAAGAGAGTAACTCATCGATGAATTGTTAACTCGTTTATCACAGGAGATTTTTGCTAGTGTTTAAGGATTTTCAAGAGGAAAGGAGCTTTAGATTGGAAATACCACAGTTGACATTCACAAAATGGATAGTATCCTTTTCCAAACAAGTGATTTTTAGTTATTTTTCAGGTATCGTGTATTTATACAGGGAATAATTATTTTGTCACTAGTATACAGTGTGTTAGCAGATAGTTTCTAATGTTGATATATTAATATTATGATATTCAGTTATCAAAAATTAATGGGTTAAACTTTGTTTTTATAGAAACTGTGAACACTGTTACCCATAAGACGTCTGGGTCGTAATTGAAAAACGTATCATTTGAATTTCCTCATTTTCTGTCCTAATAAGATAGATTTTTAGAGACACAGAACTCTCCATCTACAACATAGTCTTGTTGACGCTAATATGTTAGATATCATAACTGACATATAAGCGACGGCCTTGGCGTAGTGGTTAGCGAGTGCGCTTTCCAACGCCTGCTTTGATGTATTGTTCACAGGATCGAGTCCGTATGTCAACACTCAGGTATATAAATGAGTCACAAGATGTGGCTCCGGCAATCGCGGGGGTGGTTTTTACGAGGTTCTCTCTCGGTCTTCCACCATAATGGGGCAAAGAACGGTGTGAAGTGGATAATCCGTCGTCATATAAGTGAAATACCCTTGAGTACGACGTTAAACCCCAATCAAACAAACAAGACATAAGCGACAAAAAGAAAATGGGAACAGTGAGATGTTATTTTATTTATAACTGGGTCTTATTGACTTAAATTCATAATTTTTTCTTTTAACGAATATTTAAGAACTTGGGATATCAACAATATAATGATATTCCTACAGCGCGTATGTAGCTAATCGTACCATAGCCATATATTGTACGACTATGATCACATGCCATTATCTGTTCATAGAAGGAAAACTAAAAGAACTCATCCGAAGAAATGTCCCTCATTTTTGCTAAAAAAAATACTGATCTTTCAGTTCCAGGATGATCTTAAGACTCTGACTTTTCACCTACAAAGTTCTGAAGCTATGTCACAGCTAGCTTTGCTACATGAAGCTTCCTTATCGTTAGTAATAGCCGAATGCTACCATTGTTCAGAACTTTATCTTCAACTATATAAAAATTGCATGGCCTAACCCTGTCATAAACCATCTCGTTTTCTTCCTTAGACACTTTTGAGATAGACCTATAAAACAACTGCTCGTTTTCCAGCTATTCCAGTGGCGACTGGAAGCATCTGGCAGCATATGAGAGCATTTGGCACGGGGATTTTGACCGAGCTGAGCTTACTTACGATTGGTTTGCGCCCAGTCTCTACTTTCCACTAGTAATATAATTATACTGGGTAAATCCTACCTTTTTGTGAATAGGAAATTTAAAGTAATCATGTAGAGGAATGCCTTTAAAAATATTGATGTTCTATGTAGATAGAACAGATGATATTCCAAATACATGTAGCTTCAAGAAACACCAAATTCTCGCAAAATAGTAACCCAGCTGTAACTTTTTGCTCTCATAGGTTTGAATTGAGAAGTCACCTTTGAGGTTTCTAGTTTGACAGCACCTAGTCATAGCCTTCATAGTGCCTACAGGAAAGAAACAGGTAGTTTTAAAAAATAAAAGACAGCTCTTAACTTAGATGATCAAAATCATGACGAAATGACTTATGTTATACATATAATTTTGTCTATCTTGTGTTTGGTTTTGTACATTCACAGAAATATACTTTTACTTTATCCTGTTGCCAATAAGAAAAAAATATTTTCTTTAACCAAAGATAGAACATTTATTTAATCTGCGCTTTGCTGCCAAAGATCTAGAACGAAACGCAAAAAAGTGTGAGAAAAATGAAAAAGAAGAAAAAGTCAAACTTAAAAAGGTATGTAAATGAGTATAGCGATGAGATAATGCTGGGTAATGGTTGAAAAGAATTGTCGATGTGCAAAATTCTGGGGTTTTTTTATATATCAAAGTTAAATTGGTTTATCATAACAATTTCCCTAAATTTTGTATGACAGTTTCAAACCTGGCGATACATAACTTATATAAGTAATGTCAAATAGAATATCAATTATTTGGAACGTGATAACAACTGACATAGATAATGTTGTTTTTATTTTATTTTTTTATATTTGTATTGGGCTGCCGAGTACTTAGTATTCGTGCTTTCAAGCACTTGTTCGATATTCTTTGTTGGTGGCAGAGCTTGTGAGGTCGTTTAACAAAAGTTCTCCTCTTTTTTGTTCCAAATGAAACACTATCATTGCAATGGCCGTCATATATTTAAAGCTTAACACCCTTGAATTGTTATACTTGTACCATTGTATTTTCTCATATTCTTCAAAACCTTATACTTACAAGGGATTCAGCTGTGTTGGAGAATTCAACTAATAAGTTTAATTTTGTTTATTTATATTACTCTGACATCTACTAGAAATAGTTTCAGTTTGTTAGCACTGAAATAACAGTTGTTTCCCCTTTTTATTTTATTTAAAGGCTATTCAAAAAGGAAATATGGAAGGAGCTAAGATTCATGCAGAAAATTCCATTCGACAGAAGAATCAGGCATTAAATTATAGACGAATGAGTGCAAGAATAGATGCTGTGTCTGCTAGAGTTCAAACTGCTGTCACTATGAAACAGGTAACCAGATCAGGTCTTTCTTTTTAATTAAGTTTTTCAAATTTTACACCTGTGAAAAAAAAAATGGATCAGGTATTTTAAACTTTGGAAACAAAACAGCACCAAGAACTACATGTAACATGATTTCAAAGGAAGGAATGATACTGAGTAGTTGGAATTTATGAATCTTATGATTATATTCATACACTTTTCATGAATTGATATTTAAACCAATCATAATAGAAATGCAAAGACCTACGTGGAGAATTCATTGAATCCATGGTTCGGTGGTTAGTTTGGCGGACTGCTGATCCTTCTTCAGTGTAATGCTAATACAGATCGAATCCCTTTGTTGACCCCAGGAATATCATGAGGTCACAGCAGGTGGTCCAAGGACTGGGCTTTTAACCTGGATCATTTTAATTTTAAAACACATCGTTTTCTACATTTAAGCTTATAAAATATGTGCAAATACCTACATACAATCTTGAATGTAATGACCAGCTACAGTGTGACCCTGCTAGCCAGAGGTCTACCAGAGTTCATAACTCCAATTTACCGTTCATGGGATCGAGCCTGTCTGTCGACCATCAGGTATATGAGTGAGTCACAGAATGTGGCTCCAGCAATTGCCGGAGTGGTTTTTACAAAGTTTTCCACTGTGATAAGGCAAGGAAAAGTTTGAAGTGAACAATCCGTCATCAGTCCATTGAGTACGATGTTAAGCCTCAATCAATCAAACAAACCTACCTGAGTTTTTCAAAATTTAAAATATAATGAACTTATCTATGTTTCATTTTTCCAGGTCACATCATCGATGGCAGGTGTTGTCAAATCTATGGAATCAGCTATGAGAAGTATGAATTTAGAAAAGGTTTGTACAATTAGAGCTAATTTGTGTTTCATTTAATTCCCCTCACTCTCACCATACATTGTACCTTGATTGGTGGAGAAATGAATGGTATTGGTTAGGGACCAGCTGTCTCAGTATACAGAAGATAATTTTCAGCAAGCTTATTCATTAGCTGTTACTCCCCTTAATTATTCAATGGGTCTTCTTAAAGAAACACTGTAGAGAAAATTGTTTTCACAACAGAAAAAAACTTTCAAACTTGAGTTGTATAAGTGTATGAAAAGTATCTGTACAGAAAGTGTAGGCTAATTGTATATTTTATTGGAGGGAAACTCGTCAGTGGGAATAATACTATTACAATATGTTGTTAAGGTGTTCTTTCTGTTGTAGGTGTCTCAGTTAATGGATAGATTTGAGACTCAGTTTGAGAACTTGGATGTCCAGTCACAGGTGATGGAGAACACGATGAGTGCCTCCTCCACACTAACAGCACCACAGGGACAGGTCGACGGTCTCATGCAGGAGGTGGCTGATGAAGCAGGGTATATAATCAATCTGTCTTCATTTCATATAATTATTATTGCACTGGATTACACAGTATAGCCAGTGATCAGTATCTTCTTAAGGCACAGTGAATAAAAAAGCCAATCTAATCTTCTCCCCTTTTCCATCTTTCACCCTTTAGCTAGCTGACCACAATGCCCAAATGCTCAATTCAACTTTTACCTTTTACCACAGCCAGATTAGATCTGTAATACTGTTCACAATGATGAATGTGGACCATTTTATGGACAATAACTTTATAACCACAATAATTGGCATTGGGAAATCACTATCCTTTGAGTGTGAAAGACTTTCTGATTGGCTGCTCAAGTCTTTGATAATCCAATTAAATTTCATTGCAATTGATACAATTGATACAAGGGTGAAAAATGTTCTTATGTATTTTGGCCCTTGTCTTGGGATAATGGTGATCTAATGATAAAGTTATGTTAATTCTATTCATTCGTAAAGGTTAAACCATTCAATAGATACATCTGGGAAAAGGTCAGGGCTTGAAACAAAACAGACAAATGGACAGAAGCAAACTTTGAAAGTTAGAGCATGATAGAAGGAGAGTAACTATATCAACAATAGGTAGAATAACTGTTTGAATACAAACAAAAAAATATGAATTAAATCTGTTAAATGTGAGAAAATCTGTTTAGTAATTTGTGTTTATTTGTACACAGATTGGAGTTGAACATGGACCTTCCCAATGCACAGAATACCTCTGTTGGAGCTTCAACACAGGCCTCACAAGAACAGGTAAATATATTTGGCCATTCAATAGAATCCCTCTCAGATATTTTGTAATAAAGTTGATCTTACATAAACGTTCCATTATAAGTGAAGACCACAGAAGTAAGTTGTAAAGGAAAGATTTTGCTGTTACACCCCTTTAGCTGTGAAGTCAGTGTATAATGCTTTTCTTATATGAAAAGTTGTCGCTAAAAATTATCTCAGTCCATATATACCAATGTTTGAAAAATGTACATCATTTAGTAATGAACATCATATACAACTTAATAGTTATATTTCTTACAATTTGCGCCCCGTGGGGAAAGCAGGTTGGCCAGTCCTGCAGAATACTCCCTCGGCTTCCTCAGTCAATCGTTAGAGGCGAGAAAAGAGGAGCTTTCGTTTGCCCTGGTGTTCTCAGAGCTAAAGGGAAACTGGAAGCTGATCTGTTTGTACGTTTTTTTTTTGTCTCCGTCATCATATAAGTGAAATACCCTTGAGTACGACGTTAAACACCAAACAAACAAACAATCTTACAATTGGCTATTCCATGACTACTGTCTTACTCTCCTGTGGTTATGTTTGCTGGTGATTGCGCGGAGATTCATTTTTCACAGGGTTCTATGAACCAATCAGATTTGTTATGTTGTCATGCATTATACATTTTCAAACTTTGTTGATTGCACAATAATAGAACTCAATGACAGTTGTGTACATGTATCGTATGATTATCTGGTGCCAGATACCTCAAGGTTGGTTTGTTTCACCCATTGATCTGGCCAGACATTTTGAGAATAAAGTAGCAGAGGGTTGCAACTTTGTAGGGAGCTTCCTGTTGACCTGGTGCTATTAAAACTAAGGGGCAACATGAAGCGGATCCGTGTATGATGTCTTTGTATAACATCCTGTGATTGTCCTATCCTGTCTTTAATATTTTGTTGCCAGTGGCGTCTAGGGGGCTTTCCATGACCTATTGGCCTGCACACAGTCCTATAAGTGAAATAACCTTAAGTACGACTTTAAAACCCAATCAAACAAACAATTAGAATGAAATAACCTATACAGTGCTTTAAAACAAATCTGTTTCTTTTATTTTGGATATTTATATAATCTGTTACTCCATGATTTTGTTTTGTAAAATTTAAATTAAATTTTATTTAAGTTTTCGTTTCTTTCTGCAGGATGAACTATCAACACGTCTGGCCAAGCTGAGGCAAATGTAAACTTCACATCCAGAGAAATGGAATTAGAACTCTTCTGTAAATACATGACTAATTTTTTTATGAAACCAGATTTATTTAGTCGTACGATTAGGCAATTTTCTCTAAAACTGGGCTCGTCCATTTAAAAGAAAGATACACAATAGTTATCACAGATAATCATTTTTTAAAGCCATGTTTTTGTTGTTACGTTGTCCATATATAATAACATGTGTATCAGCACTATTCATAAGTTAATTGATATTCTATCAATTTTCACAACAGTTTGGATATTGTCATGTAGACAACTACTTTTATTTGTAATTATAATGTACAACTGTATATATAACCCTGAGCTCTAGCTAGACTATTAGGGTATAGTTAAAAACCAAACTATTGAACTATCCCAAAACTGGCATTATCAGTTTATCATTGTAACATCCTTTATATTTGTCTTATGGTATGTATGTCTATATAGATTATTGACCTGTGCTCTGTTGAACATTTTTGTACTTTAGCTTTTTTAAAAGTTTAGTAATATCGGCCTGCCGCAAAGCATTGTTAAAGTATGTTAAATGGCCAGTGAACAATTCATCCCAGTTTTAATTGGAGTTTTGCAAAGTAAAATAATCTTGTGAGAGGGTAAAAGTATCAATTATCTAATGTCATAGTGTTGCTTTCTGAATTGTGATCCCTTTGTTTATGTCAAGTTTATCTTGAAGTGACAGGAAACTAAAGTGAATGGTTTGCCGTGAACCACAGGGAGCCATTGTTGCTCATGCAGCATAGAGGCAACAGTAGTTGATCTGTGTTGTCAAGTCTTTGTATTACATCTTTATTATTTTTGACAGTAGTGTCCTTCACCCAATGGGTTAGCACATGTTCTTATGTGTGAAATTATGTTTCAAGTACGGTGTAAACCTGTAATCTAACAAACAAAATTAAACCTCTATTACAGACTGTTCAATGCAAACCATCTTGAATACAGCATAAAATTGAAGATTATATTGATGGGAGTCCAGGCTTTTATTCCTCGTATGTGAGTAAATCACAGGATGTGGCTCCGGTAATCACAGGGGTGGATTTTGTTTTCTTCCATTGTAATAAGGCAAGAAACAGTGTGAAGTGGACAATCCGTCATCATATAAGTGAAATACCCTTGAGTACGATGTTAACCCCCCAAGCAAACAAACACCTAAAATCCTCAATGAAACAACCACTAGACACTGGTCTGAAAACATGTGTATGAAGTAGAATCAGGTCAAAGAAAAAGTGAAGAGTTTAACTTTTGAAACCTCTACTTTACTACCTTGCTGCTGTAAGATTTGTAGACACTTTTCATAGATCACAATTGTTTGCGATCCACTTTGGAGATTTATCAGGAAGCAATTTCTCCACAGCAATCATTCTTCCCATTGTTTTGATAGTGATTTGAAGGTCATTCTCAGCAAAATCATTCACCTGACCATAGAATTAATCTAACTGTAATGTTTTATCATGCTAACTGTGATGGTGTAAATATAAAAGTTGCCCCATACTGGATGTTGTTCATTGTTTGTTATTACTACGGTATATACCAGTTATTGGTATGACCTTTGCCTTCTAGCACAGATATGCAGAGCAGTGAACTGTGCTGTTGGGAAAACAGACTGAAGGGGGTCTCCCCATAATTGCCCCTTTGAGATGGCTGCAGCCTTATCATATGACTTACTCATATTCCAGATATCTCATATATGATTACGGATTGTTCTCTTCACACTGTTCCTTGCCTTATGTCAGTGGAAAACCAAGAGGAAACCTAGTAAAAACCATCCCCACGATTGCCAAAGCCACATCGTGTGACTCATATTGTCTGATAGAATTGTGACAATGAGCTAGATATGGCTTGGTTACATAGTCAGATTGGTACATTTGTTGTATTTACCAATGATTTTTTATCACACTGAAACTAAATCTTCTAAATGTTACTGCATTTAAAACCAAGGTAAAGATGATTAAAACTTTTATTTTTGTACAAGATAGCAAAAAGAAAGTAAATCACCAAGTTTGTATTACTATTAAAATCAGAAGAGTGTATCACACATGCACAACACCTCTTCAATCACTCAAAACATATCACATTTTACCAGGACATTTGCAGTTTTGTGTACTTTAGGTCCTCATATCATATATTCCAATCTTGGTATTTGGTTTGTTAAATTGGAGTTTTCTGGTGTTATTACAGTTATTTCACTCATATATATGAAGGCTTGTCAACCCATTTGTGAAGGAAATCATGACACAGTAACTGGCAACAAACAAAGATAAGATGGGATAACAGATCATATTGTGTTGCCCCTTAGCCCTAAGGGCAACAGTGAGCTCTTTCAGCCAGCTGCATCTCCCCTGTGCATGACATACTCTTAGTCATAATAGAGACTCATTATTTTTCGCATATCAGTCTTTGAATCTGTACAAGACACAAGAAGACCTCTGGTCTACCTCTAGCAGTATCTGGTCTTTTGATGCTTAAAAAAAGACGAGGAAATTAGGGGCTTAGCCACAAATCAAAAGTATGGTGTCCAAATTTGTCATTTCATTTCACTTTTGAAAAGTGAAATGAAATGACAAATTTCAGATAACTGTTTTGACAGTTTGCTTATCACCTGCATGTCAAAATGTGGCAATTGTTCACTTCAGGGTGTCCATTTGGATGGGTGTCTGCCTAATCCCTTGGACAAAATCGAAAGGAATATATGATAGTAGGACCAAAAAGAGCCAGTTAGTTTCAAGCCTTTTCTAACTACAATAAACCAATAACATTTTCAAAATACAAGAAAAATTACAACAAAAAAATTGTTCACGTATAAAAAAAAAACACATTTACATGTAAAATATATTATTCTGTTCGAAAATGGAAAAGAAAAATGAAAACTCGTTTCATAATGACTTACACTCTTTGTAAAAACTATGCCAAGATAAACTATTTATGTATTCATCTTAGATATCTCGAGTATTATCTACACATCAATGGAAGGTTTTGCCAACTTGGAAAAAATTTCAGAAGGACAACATTCATGCACAATCGGACATTTTCGTTTAACATTTTTTTTCTGAAATAGAAACATTTTTATTTACAGATACATTACATTTGGAGAAAAATAGCCTATAGATGAACAGTGATTTGAAAATGTTTTAATTTTATTTATTAAAAAAACATAAATCCGCAAAATTCCACATGTATGAGTATGTTTATGGAATTTGTTATGGAGTCTATTTGAAAGCGCAGCACATCCCGTCACTATCCAGATGATATAGTGGAGAATAGATGAGTTTTAAGTGATAATTATTGTTTGATTGGGGTTTAACTCAATACTTAAGGTTATTTCACTCACATGACAGGAGGTCAGCCCAATAATGGGTGAATGAAACAACTTTTTAGAGCACTGACAAGTGGCAACAAACAAAGGCAATACAGACATCACAAACATATCAGCTTCCTGTTCCCCTTAGCTAGGAGAGCACCAGGGCAATAGGAAGCTGTAGGCTGATTATTCTTAACCCATACCGAATATCTTGCTGGCCACATATTTAACAATACTTTATAACAGTATTTTACGTTATTTTGGGATAACACTTTCTAAGTTTGAACAAATTTTGCAGGTCGAAACCAGTCCAGGAATCGAACCCATGACCCTCAGAGTTAGGCACCGAATCGTCAGCAGTAAATGCCGGCTACCTAGACCACTCAGACCATTCTGTAGAAGGCCGGGTGGCTGAGTGGTCTAGGTGGCCAGCATTTACTGCTGGTGATTCGGTGTCTAACTCTGAGGGTCGGGGGTTCGATTCCCGGACGGGTTCAACCTGCAAAAGTTTCTGAACCAGAATCTGTTCAAACTAAGAAAGTGTTATTTCAAAATAACGTAAAATACTGTTAATCTTCACTTTCTAAAGACAATAAAAAATATTCAATACTTTATAACATCTAAATGTTGATAATGTTTGAAACAAAGACTACACATGCATTGCATTAACTGCTTTAATCTAGAATTTATTGTCAATCCAGTTAAACACTGTGTCAATTCCTATTTGAAAAAAGAATCCCCACTCCATCCAGTTAACTACTGTTTTGATTCATATTTCCTTTAAATATATGCCCTTGAAGACAAGATTCACCATTCCATCTAGTTAAACACTGTATTGATATCATTCCTCTTTAAATACACTCCCTTGAAGAAAAGATTCACCATAATGTGTATTTTAAACACCATATTGATATCATTCCACTTTAAATACACTCCCTTGGAGACAAGATTCACCATTTCCTCTAGTTAAACACCGATATCATTCCACTTTAAATACACTCCCTTGAAGAGAAACAGTTTTCCATATTCCTTCCATACACCGAATAGAAGAAATGACATATATAACTTAATCCTTAAGGATGAAACCATTTGAGCCAACAATGAATACCATAACAAACATCACTGGAGATGGATGCTCAGTTCAGTTTGTTTTATTTATTTGTTTGCTTGATTATTTACACTGTAACTTAGCTTGTTTCACTCATATGATGGCGTACGAGCCCAGTGGGTTTACAAACCTAATGAAGCCACAGGCAAAACAATAATAATAAAGGACAATTACTAGATGTGTTTAACAGATCACCACTTCAGAGTAAGCCACTCACAAGATTCCCGTAAATCTGATTTTAGGAAGTGTAGTTTCAGCTCTTGCAGACACACATAGACTTATGCATCACGGATACTACCATACCATCCAAGTTCATTAAAATGCTCTAATAAAATGCAGAAGAATTGATAATAAAAAAACCATTACAGATAAATATCTCATAAATTAATAAAAGTCTGACCATAAGGGGCAGAAATACAAAGACAACTTTAAGAAACCTCACAATAAGTTGTCTGAATACATGACGTCGAACCATAAGGGGTGGAAAAGCAATGACAATTGTAAAAAAAAAGACAATATATTAAAGTTGTCTGAATACATGGATATGTTCATCTGTTTGTTCCATTGGCTATTAAACCAGTACTCAATGGTTAGATTCTCTACTCTAAATAATACTGTGGACAAACTGAGAGAAACCTTACAAAAACCACCTAAGGGATAATCAAAGTCACCTTGTATGATTCCATCATATACCAGGGTCTCATTGGGAGACATTAATCTGTGCGGTGAAACAAGGGGAAGAAAAGCAGTCCATGGTCATGGCCATGTGTTTTGAATGTAAAAGCTGATACGTCAAAATATACCTTCAAACACAACATGCCATAACAAAAACAAAATGTTAATTATCTCCCTTGTAATAAAGGGACATAATTATGTCAAACCAAACTTCATGTATATTATCA
>JAVFBX010178028.1:0-14873 GCA_034783855.1 Mopalia kennerleyi
TAGGAAAAGGCGATTTGACTGGGATAATGAGCATATATTTTCAAAAAAGCCTTTAGTGGTGGACCTGCTAGCTACTCTGCTTGTTTATTTTATGTTAGATCAACATGATTTATTCCCATTTACAGATCATTGGCTAGCACAATGAATCGGGCGGCTATAATTCCTCCGTCTTAATTAGTCCTACATCCCACCTTTCTATAACCCCTTGGTAAAAGTTATAAATTGATCCGGCGCTATATTTTTCTCTGATTTGTTTTAGATACAATGAAAATAATGACTAGCATTCTACCTAGGCCTGATTGTTATAATTATTTTCTGACGGTTTTCAATCTTATTATTGCAAAGGGAGATAACTGTCAACTCGGGTGAGAAACTCAAATAAAACTTAATTTAAACGTCAGGGAAGAAAGAAGGAGTTATTGTGATCTTTGTATCCAAAACGTAAATCAAAGAAAAATTGGTATATGTTTTGAGAGGCCGGCGATAGCGGCGGGTCAATTTCCAGCATTCACCATGGGTTGAGATATGCGGGACGTAGGCCTAGCCTATCTAGGCCCTTTGTAGGAAAACTGTTTCGTAAATTAAACCACAAAAACACACGACCTTCCGCGGCATCTGTATGCCCATACGCTACAAGTACAGGCCTAATGGGCTACAGTCCGAGACATTTTGTTTTTGATAATGCCTGACGGCGAAAACAGAGAATAACTCCAAAACTATCGTCTGAGCCGCTGGGTGTTTTGTGATTAAGAATGTACGAGTCACTTGATTGCACTCGTACACTTTATGACCTACAATCTTGTATTTGCAGGTAGACAAACATTAAATTATTGCCTTGAGTGGCACTTTGTTGTCACTTTAGAAGATCACAGTGCTAAAGAATTGAGTCATATCGTGTTGTAAAAAGCGTCAACAAGAAATAGACATTCGAGCATCGTCTCCGCATCGACAGCAAGTGTCACGTGATTAGGCCTAGATGTTGTTACGTTGATTTGCGTTCATTTCTGTATATATTTGTAATGCCTCGGGGTTTTTTTTTCAATGCGAACATGTCAAGCGACAATATGTTAAGCAGTTTTTTTTAATTTTGAGGCTTTAGAAAGACTTTCTTATGCATCTCGATTATATGATTCGTTAACATCAGCTGTTTTCAAGCCTCGGTAGCGCAGTAGGCAGCGCGTCAGTCTCATAATCACACAAAAAGAGCGATCTGAAGGTCGTGAGTTCGATCCTCACCCGGGGCAATGTTTTTTTTTTTTTTTTGGCTTCAATTATTTTATCAACATTTGTTGGGTAGTATTTTCGTAATTTTGGGATTACAATTTCTTAGTTTAAACAGATTCTAGTTAAGAACATTTTGAAGGTTGAAACCCGGCCAGGACAACCCATAGACACCGAATCACAACCCATAGACACTGAATCACAAGCAGTAAAAACGGCTATCTAGTATCTAGACCACTAAACCGAAATTAGAAAACGTTAGAGTGGTACTGGATGACAGGTTTTTAATGTTGGCGATTCGGTGCCTTACTCCTAGGGTCTGCAAAAGGTTCGTTTCCCGGGTGGGTTCCAGCCAGCAGAATTCTCCGACTAGAATCGGTTCAAACTACGAAAGTGTTTCACAAAATAATGAAAATACCGTAGGCCCCTACATGTAAGCAACAGGGGGCTCTTTCACAAAACATCGTACGACAAATAAATATCGTACGATAAAATTTCGTCACGTTAAATTATAGGCGTAGAAATATCGTAGGAGATATTATTGTCGTACGACATTTTGTGAAAGTGGCTCCTGCTCTTTTAGTCTTAACAAAGAATGATCCTTTTGGGGGCACTACGGTGCACTACTGGCTTTATTATCATTCATTCTAAGCAAAACATCACGTGCACGTTAAAGATAGCACGTTGAATGACTGCCTGTATACGACAAGTAACGCGAGAAAGTATGAGAAAAGCCAATCGTGCACTTAACTCTTCGAGGGGCAATTACAGCCCCCGTAACAGTCCCGGCACTGGACCGATCAATTCTGATTTATTCAGGAATGGCAAAGGCAGGCAGATGTTACGCGATCATCTTATGCTACAGCAGGGCGGCGACTCTCGACATTAAATGGTAAGACTTTAGACCGAATTAATCTCAATAGTTTGTCATAATGGTTTTATTCATTATATCCGTTTTACACAATGGCCGATATCATTGAGACGCCTAAAAGAGCATGTATAATTGCGCACAATTGACCATCTATAGGTAATATATTTTCGTTTAACTTTGAAAAAATATATATATATTTTGTGTGACTTAAATGGCCTATAACTGACCGCAGCATGGACAACATGAATGTACTTTTGAGTAGGCTACCCCAACCAAGTCACCTCAAGCTGGGTAGAGCTGCTCTATAAATTACGACAAGCGCACTTACCCTGAACCGCTCAGGACATTACACCTCTGAATGACACCTGCACAATTAGGACTACAACCCGAAACTATTGGAGAAATTATAGACTGAATAATCCAGGCATATAAACAACCCTGAATCATTTTTAGAATGTAAGGACTTTCCTAGGCTCGACCTGTAACGAAAGAAACTCTCGCGCGATTACAATCGATAGCTCTGGATTAACTGGTATTACATAAACAATGCACTGGCTTCCTACATGTCGTGATTCGCGATATTTTATTGTAACCGTAAAATCGCTTATTATTTTGAGAGTTCAGGTGAGCTGAGATGTCAAGTACAGTGAGGGCTGAATGCGTCACCCAACCATACACGGCTCCTAGTCACGCTTTGTTTGTAAATGCTGAAATATCTGTCAATAGGAATTCCTGCCACAGTGAGTGAAGAACAAAAGTTAATATGCCTACAAACCCTAGGACAGAGGTTCAATCTGTACGGCTCTTTGCTTTTTTATGAAATGATGGGATGGAAAATATTCGTATTACATCTCCTTTTATTCAGCCTCCGTTCGTTTACCGCATCTCACAACGAGACACTCAAAGGTGAGTCATTTATGGCGTTCTGCTGAAAATAATTTTCGTAAAATTTCCATATCTTTTAGATAAGACAGGACGGCCACCTAAAGAAAACCCTTCTCCGTCATCGCAAATAATGAATCTTGTCAGCAGTATACCCATCTATGGGGGGGGGGGGGGACTTATTTAACTGCTATGTCAATAAAAACAATGACCTAACACGTACTGATTTGAACAATTTGATAAAATAAAAATGATTTGTTTTAGCCTTATTGGCCCATGGTTATGAAGGCGCAAAATGACATATAAACGTTTTGTATGGTAGTCTTTGTCTCCCTTCTCACAAAACTGGCGTAGGCAATTCTATGCTTCCGGACAATGCAATGTTATTGACCCTTTCCCAACAGACACATTAAAACATGTTAATTGTCATTTACTGACATTAATTTGGGCCCCTTAAATAACTAGTGACCCGGGCAATTGTTTGGCAGTGACCGGCCTTGATGTCCCGATCGACAAGGCCAAAACGCCTAAATTCCCTTTAAAGCGTGAGACAAAAATGCCCAACAAAAAGCCGTATTGCCCCAGACGATGTGTGCGGTTTGTACCTTTTGACTGCGGAGGCAAAGTTTGAAACAATAATTAATAGACAAAATGGTTATGTGTTACTGTAGTAGGAAAGACAAACGCATTAAAACAAAATATGTTATATTGCATTTGACTAAATCCGCAAAACAATACTCATTGGTCCTTACCACTATAACCCGAGTCTACTGCTACACAATTGATTGGCTGTCTGTGACGTTATAGGCGCCTAATTAGACAGTGTATCACGTGGAGAAAAAACTCGCATGTTGACAAATATGCAGTGATTGTCAATAACGAAAGCTGCAGGTAAGTTGTTAGCGCACAAATTATTGGTTTGATCTGGAACTAGTTCACTTATCCCACGTTGGATGTAATTATAGCAGGGGGAGTTAACTCGAACCTTGGTGAATTTATTCCCCATGTAACTACAGATTCTGGTAATAGCAACTTGGTCCCACAATGGTGGCAACGTATAATAGCTCAGCATTAAACTCTTGGTTAAAGGGGATGCAGTTTGTAGTATCTGCACTAGACGACAATATTTGCCTATCTTCAATCAAACGTGCAGGGATGGGCAAAGAAACCTGCATACTGACTAAACATTTCTGTTCTTGTTATATTGGGCTGAGTGTTGTCCCTCTTAAAGGTGCATTCTTACAATACCTGTTATCGTCACGAATTAAGGCGGTTACCTTTTTTTGCGGCAATTGGAGTTGTTGAGAAAAATGTTTGAAACACTCGAACAATCTAACCTAAAGGTTCCTTCTTTCATTGCGATTGTGGTAACAATTTCATGGGATTCTCCTCCTCGGAGCTGTGATTGGTCGACTGTTTCTTTTTTGATTCACCAATCAAAATTCTACAATAAGGTAAAATCCCCTTTATGAACTACAGACCGGTAGAGGCATGTGCACTTATCCCTCAGTTTTGATCTTGTAAATAAATTTGAAATGGTAGACATTAAAAATGTGTTAGTTTTGTTTCAGATGAATATCTTTATGCTTGGTGTGAAGTGGAACCCAACAATTCATCGCAGTTCATATCTACGCACAATGTTTCCGGGATGATAAACATAAAGCAATGGGTAAATAGCTGGTAGCGATTTGAAATCTTAATTTACTTGGCATGCACAAGAGAGGCAACTGATAATTTACCTAAGTTCTCTCCCTTTCAAATTAAATTCGTAGTAAACTGTCGGTAGGCCAACATTTAAGTTTATTTTACAGTATTTATTTTTGTCCAACGGTGTGTCATTTCGTTGAACAGAGTCTCTCATAGATGAGCTGAAAATAAGTTCACCTATCAACTATTACAGATGATCTTGCATTGCGCCAAATTTAGCCGTGGTACCATACCCGAATATATAACATTCTAAAAAAGAATAAATTCTACTTCCTACGTCGAGACATTGGCTCTTAGAGGCACCTGGGCCATCTTTTATTGCACTTTTATTTGCCGATTTGTGGCTATCGTCGTCCCTAATATTGGCAGAAATTAAATACGCAATATCCTGGCATGGCGTGCAAGAGTTGTCTTAGCCTCGTCCACTATAGAAACTCTCGCGAGAATAGGATTGGTATAAATAGCATACAGCTATATGAATATCTGACCGTTTCTTGTAAAAATGGGGATCGGAAGTCGTAGGGGGAATTTGTACCCTTGTTCCCGAAACAATGATTTGTAGGTTAACCCTGCAACAGTGGACATCTGGACTCGCCAGTTAATCTCCCTTAATCCTAATCCAACATTTTTTCTCTCAGAACGAGACTATAAAGTGGTGCTGTAACATATGACTCTGCAAAAGTGGCTTCTCTATTCAAAACTGTTTGGGCTCTAGATTTTGCTATCTAGAAGACTAAAAAGAAAACAAAAGCGGAATTTCACGGCATGGGTTCCTTTAGTTTCCCTTCCAAGAACATATTGGATGTCCGCTACGATACAAGGCTATGGTACCATGGCTACATCAAATTCCGCTTAGTGAACTGGCCGCCACTCTTAGGGTACAGAGCCTGAATATCAAATCTGTTTGATTTCGGAACACGCTAACGTAAATTTAAAGATATTCTTCTAACTTTGAGACAGCTTCATTCTGTTGAGATGATGGCTATGATCGATTCCACCAATTACAAGTCTTTAGCCCCCATTGGGTAACTCGCCCTGGGCCTACACCTAAATGCTTTTCCACAGCTCATGCAGATGTGTAGCCTACTTGTATGTTGTGAATATCGTATCTTGAAACTACAAATGCTTTAAATATAACTTTTTATTTAAAAAAAAAGTATTTTATTTTTGTTCTTTTGGTCTTTTTATCAGAATATAAAATGTTTCGTATTTTCTCAACTTCGCATCTGTATTTTATATCTTGTTCACAGAACTTTGGGGGTTTGGCCGATGTCACAATAGATCTGGTTGGATTCGACACGGACGTCTATGGATACTTATACGAATTTCATGTTCATGAATACGACGATCTGAGTGACGGATGCGAATCTACTGGCGGATACTATAATCCATTTTCAAACTGGGTGACGTAAGTAAAACCTAGCCCGTCTTGGTGTTTATGTTTTTACCATAAGGGAGATAACCTGCATATAGAAGGACACACAACTCCATCAGCTTGTCATGATTGTAAACATCAATAATTAAAACAATTGTCTACTAATACCCTAAATGGAGCTTAGTGTGTTTTAAACTCCTAGCTGTGTACCGATGTGGCTTACATTTCTGTCAGTTTTCTGTCCCATGCATGTTGTGATAAACCTTCTCTCAGATATGTGTAGTTTATGCAAAACAACTCGAGATTAAGATTGATTTGAAATCCTGATTGTGTCTGATAGTTATGCGCTGTTCCGATTGTGGTTCTAATTGGTCAGTTATTCTGTGGTTCTAATTGGTCAGTTATTCTGTGGTTTTAATTGGTCAGTTATTCTGTGGTTTTGATTGGACAATCCAACAACTTTTCCCATTCCACAAAAGCAAGACATATGGATCCAAAATAGTCTCCGCAGGAACGGAGCAATAGACGCATGTTGATTTATTATGTACCTAATGAAGATGACTTGATTCACAGCGGGTCCTTCCCCAGAATGCATGTGTGGGCAGATGGGAGTGTGTTTCGCAATATTAATTGTAGAATGTTAATGTTCTCGGAGAGACGGGACCAACTGCTGATCTGTTGTCGTGTTTATGTATTTGCGCCCCGTGTTTTTATTGATTGATGCCAGTGTCGTTGTGGGCCGGCTCTCCGTCAAATGAATGAAATAAGCCTATCTACGACGTTAAATCCCGGACAAACAAACAAATAATTCCTCAGACATGCAGCAGAACATAGTTGAAAGGTATAGAGACAATGAGAGAGTAATATATATATATATATATAAATTTATATCCACAAGTTATGAATGATTTCAGTCATATTGGAGACTGGGGTAGTGTACCAAGCGATGTGTCGGGAGCAATAAGAGCAGAGTTTAAGGACATCGAAACTTCACTTGTTGGCTTCTACTCTGTACTAGGACGATCTATCGTTGTAAGTTAAAATGTTGTTTTTTACAATTATTTTATTATAGTATCACAATCGGCTGTTTAGAGTGCATGAGCTTCCTCTTTGCCCTGGTGCCCTAACATATAAGAGGCAACAAACACCCGATCTTGATTTGCTTCTTCTGGATGTTTGTTCGACCAAAAATCACAAAAGTTATGTGTAATATAAAATTCAAAATCAATAAGTTGTCTCAGCGAATGCATGATTTGGCGTGCCACTGGTGTTGCGCCTTCAGCAATTCCCCCCATACTAAATAGTGAATCTCCAGGAATGACAGCCGTTGGGTACAGGAAGGTATCTAAGTCTGCCTGACTATCCATTTCTACAGAAGGATGACCTAATATAAAAAGGTATCAGAAGACACCATCTATCGGTAGGCGATAGACACTGATATGTGAAGGCGACGAACTCCAAGCGAATAGCGGAAACATGGGAATCCGTTAGCTTTAAAATTGATTGATTGGTTGGTGTTTTATGCCGTGCTTAAGGGTATTTCATTGAAATAACGACGGTCTGTTCCAACGATAATTGACACTTGCACAACCAAATGTTGGAATGTAAATTTTCCTCCAGTGCATTATTGTAGGCTCACTCTTCAAACAAACTGCCCGGAGGGCCTTCAGCTTTAAAAAAAAATTGTATAGTCATGTCGCTTCTTGTTTGCATACTTAAACAAAACATTAAATATATTAATTCCAGCATTTTTCATCTCCTTTCATGCAGGTCCACCAAAGAATTGTTCCGGATCAAATTGGTGTCTCAGACAGTTGGACGTTCAACGACCACAAGCGGCTGGCTTGTTGTGTGATCTACGCTTTTTAATCACAGACAATAATGTGTATACACTAGAACAGTTAGGTCGACCGTTATTAAGTTGTGATCGTGGAATGATGATTCATAGATGATACGTTAAATATACAAATTGTGTGGTACTGAAATATAAATAATTAACCCAATGGGTTCCCCTGTTCTCAAACGTAAAAACTCTTGAATGTTTCGCTTGCTAAGGGCAGTTTGTTTGGAGTTTGCAAGGCTTTCCTTACTTAACAGAGGAGGAAGATTAACTTTTCAACATTATTAAAGCGCTTCACATCTTGGTTGTGCTACTGTTAATTATTGTTGGATCACAGCGCCGTCATATTAATGAAATACCCTTAAGCACGGCGTGAAACACCAATCAACCAAGCCAGGACTAAGGTCCAAACCATTCTCACTTGTTTTGCAATAATGAGTTAAACCCACCAAAATTGTGCATATTTATAATGTTTCTTTGGCCTTAATTATATCATGATATACTGATACGGAGTTTTTCTTTATTCATGCACAAACTTTACAGGTAAGCCTTCGAGTGTAAAAAAAAGTAGCTTATGGACAATAGACTGGCCAGTACGGTTTTAAAATTTCAATAATATATATAGCCGAGGCTATTTATGTCATAAATAATTATTTTAGCTAAAATTGTAATTGTCCACCACTACTATAGTAGGGAGGGGACTTAGAAATGTTACTCGGTGTCCGTCCGTCCGTCACAAATGCTTGTGAACACGCTAGCTTGAAAACAAATTCACCGATTAACTTCAAACGTGATATGTAGCTTCCTCTTATTAAGACGATGGATGGTATTGCAAATCACTGAATTCCGTTAAACAAATTTGCCACTATTACATAGTTTTAGCAAATTCATGCCTGTATGTGTTGTGAACACGATAAGTACAGAATAACTTCACGGATTAACTTCAAACTTGGTATGTAGCTTCCTCCTGTTACGACGATGGATGGTATTGCAAATCACCAAATTCTGTTAAACGAAATTGCCATTATTACATAATTTCAGCAAATTCATGCCTGTATGTGTTGTGAACACGATAAGTAGAGAATAAATTCACGGATTCACATCAAACTTGGTATATAGCTTACTCCTGTTAACACGACAGATGGGATTGCATTTCACCCAATTTCGTAAAACGAAATTGCCATTATTACATAATTTTAGCAAATTCATGCCTGTATGTGTTGTGAACACGATAAGTAGAGAATAAATTCACGGATTAACATGGTTAAGACGATGGATGGGATTGGAATTCACCCAATTTCATAAACTAAAACGGCTGTTGACTATACGTATTTTATATGTATTTTTGTTGTGAACACAATACGTAGAGAATGAATTCACGGATTAACTTTAAACTTGGTATGCAGCTTCCTCCAGTTAAGACAACGGATGGGATTGCATTTCACCAAATTCCGTAAACAAAATGGCTGTCATTACATACATTTAGAATAGTCATGCCTCTATGTATTGTGAACACAATAGGTAGAGAATGAATTCAAGGATTAGCTTCAAACTTTGAAGATAGCTTCCTGCCTTTGAGACAATGGATGGGATTGAATTTCACCAAGTTTCGTAAAACAACATGGCCGCCAATGCATTATTTTACAATATTCATATCTGCATATGTTGTGAACACTATAACAAATTCCCAGATGAACTCAAAACTTGAAATATGGTCTCCACCTACTAAGACAACAGAAAGGAATTCCATCAAATTTCGTAAAACAACATGGCCGACATTGCATAAGTTTACACTCATCATATGTAAATGTTGTGAATACAATGACTCGTATAAATTCACGGATAAACTTGAAATATAGTCTCTTCCTAGTAAGACAACAGATGGGATTACATTTCATCAAATTCTTTATACAACAAAATGGCCCACATTGCATGAGTTTACAATATTCACAGTTCACAACTTACAGTTTGTGAACATTATAGCTACAGAACAAATTCACCGATTAACTTGGAATTGAGCTTTCTTTGGGGAATGCATTTCATTTAATTCCACGAACCAAAATGGTCATCACTTTAATTCAGATATAAACTTCAATCTTCGCTTTTTCTGTTAATACCATAGATGTGGTTGTATTTCACTAGGTTTACAAAAAATATAGCTGACATTGCATAGTGCACTAAAAAGGTGATAAACACCATAACGCTACTTGTTGGCTCTTTGAAGTAAAAAATAGTTCTTAAACAAAAGTAGGAAAAGGCGATAGGACTGAGATTTCGAGAATATATTTTCAAAAATAGCCTTTAGTGGTGGACCTGATAGCTACTCAGCTTAATTGTTACAATAGTATTTATGACAATGTAGATTATAAAGAAATGAATTAGAATTAAAGAAATATGAAAGTTTACAGTGTAATATATTGGATTGAAATTAATTATTAATGAACGCAGCTGTTCCTTTCCAACACAAGCTTCAATATATCCACAATGCACAAGTTTAAACAAAATTGTTTTACTTGTGATTACAAAATTTAATATGCATTATATTTGTAACAGTTACTTTATCTAACAAAGCGCAATCACAATCACCATTTTTGTAAACTGCTGTTTACAGCCTACTATTTATGTTTACTATCGAATGTGACAGCTTAATTTGATAAATGTAAACGATAGTGTCTATAATTGAAGTCAATGTGACCGCGTAATTGATTTACTTCACGACAGGGGGACAAGACTAATGAATTGTTCAGAATTAATTCTAGAGAACTTTAAATACTCGTGTATGTGGGTAATGCTTCCATAACCAAAATGTTGTATATGATATAACTATCAATATGGATTAGCCATTGTTGGATGTCACTGGTGTCTTTCTACATGGATTCAGGTTGGGTCTGCATGTGTTCACTCCCCTCTACCATGTATCCTGTGCCACAATGGGATTTCTGGGGTACAAAAAACATACAGTTTTAAACCCAACCAACTTTAAGAGTGCTCTTAATAATAATGTTATTTTTCATAAATGAAGAATGGCCACGCACGAATCATAAACCGTGCCATATCATCAACTAATACTTTACCTGTTATTGCAGATCTTTCCATTGCAGTTTTGGCACCAAACTTCCAAACTAGGTATACAATGCGTATTGTTTTTACGCCTTTTTTAAATGTAAATATACACTTAGTCACAGAACATTGTAAGTTTACACATGGTCCTAGCAGTTGAACACGATTTATGATAAAACTACACCGTACGTAATCCAATGTAAAAATGTTTCCATTTAAAAGGGTTGTTACTCTTTATTGACTTGTCTTTTTTGCAGCCATATGTACAGACGTATGACTTATTGTTATCATCGATCAATCAATCGATCAATACATCAATACACCAATCAATCAATCAATATATCAATCAATCAATACATCAATAAAGAGAGCAAACAAGTACTCAATCTATTAAGAAAATCAATCAATGAAGTGTTTGATAGTATAAATACTTCATTGGAAGATCTTACACAATATATATCCTACAACCAATTTTTTTTAAAATGGGAATAGCCTCAAGCAATAGATGTTTATCGTGTAACTAAATAGATTATATAGAGCACTTTTATTGTCCAATGAGAAGACATGCAGCCAATATGAGAAACAGTTAACACACGTATTGAAACCAAAACAGGATGCAGAGTGAAATTAAATATTAAAGACTTTTGGTTGGTTATGTTGACGAAGGAATGTCCCTTCAAGATACATTCTTCATAAATAAAGCCCCACTAGTAGCAAAGAGTGTATAAGTAATTATAGACTGTATAGATTCCTGAGCAGTTCATTTGCTGGACAAATGGCGGAAATCAGAACAAAATATTCCTGATGTTAACGGAAGTTGTTCCGCTCACAGCAACGATATCTTTAATAGATTAATGCCCAGCTTCTGACTTTCCCAGCTTATCTGTGCTTTGTAACAGAGAGATCACACTGCCTAAGGGATATGGTTGAACTTTTTTCTGAATTGCTGTTTTTGTATGACAGATCTCGAATGCTCAATGATCTATTTCACTGATTGTTGTTTTGGAGCTATTTAACGTGTATGATTTTTTTTACAGTTTGAATGGGGTTCTACATCAAAGATATGACGTCATTTCGCTGGTATGACGTCATGCCAGCCCTGTGAGTGAAAAACACTGCTAGCTCAATACAATGAAAAAGCATATAGGATAATCCCAGTATGCAAAACTGGTGATGCATAACCCTTACTTTATAGAGAGCAACAGGTCCCATAAAGCTGCACCATTATCATATACTAGGTAAAACATCACGTGACGTTAAAGATAATGCGTTGGTTGACTGCCTATACATGACAAGTAACGCGAGAAAGTGCAAGAAACCAATCGTGCAACTCCATAAAACTGCAGATTAACTGATTCATTGTTAACGCCTATCCCAATGGCTGTCCACGGCCATGTTCACCCACAGTAACCAGCCACACTAACGTTCCAATAAAGTGTCAAGTGTTTTGCTCTGTTGGGAAATAACGCTCCTATGTTTCTTATTGTTGGCAAGGAAAGACCCGTGGTTTATATATGTCCGGACCCGATGGATCAAAGCGGCGCTGGCATTAAATGGTTGCTCCATGACGTCACGTCACGAGTCTCTCAGTCACGGCCACGCTATACTCTGATCAAAGGAGACCCATTTTCCTGGAGCAGTCTTATAAGAAAAACACCTTTATCATGTTGTCTGGGTTATGCAAAGGCAGATAATCTGCATCCCCGATTAAAAGATGGCGTGTGATGGCGTGCGATCGAGCGTGTGTGCAAATGGGAATACCCCATATAGTTTGCTTGTCGCTTGATTGGGGTTTACCACCGTACTAAAGGTTATTTCACTCACACGACGTGTGACCAATGGGTGAAGGAAACGACCGCTGACAAGAAACACAAACACCACAGGACACTCACAGGACAATACAAAGACATCACAAAAATATATATCGGCTTCCTGTTCCTCATTAGCGTAGATAGCACCAGGGCAACGGGAAGCTCCCTCCAGCCACCCCATATAGCATTGAGTCTCAATCACCATGTGAACACATATAAGCCTATAGATTCCATGTGGTCGGAAGATGGGGGACGTGGGGATCGATTCCTCTCGGCTCTGATTTCTGTTGCCTTCATCACAGGAAGAATGATTTTATTGCAAAAAGCCTATCGGCTCATGAGCATACAAACAAATTTATACATAACATCACAGGTAACTACATATCGTCGTATTAGTGAAATAATATAATTTACTAATACATGTAAACGCAAAATGCCTTAACTTGGAAGACAATTAACCTCAAGAATCGTAAATAGGCCTTTGATGTGCCTTCTGACTGTTTCAGGAAAGGTTGACTCCCTGTCCTTTCATTGCAATGGAGGATTATTAATTTTCCAGGACGCCGTACTCACTTTTGATGGTTGGGTTGGTGTGACAGCGCTGTCATAGCGTAAATAAAATAGCATTGAGTACCGCGAGTCAATCAATCAATCACTCAACTTACTAACCAACTAATAAACCAACTAACCATACATACAATCAATCAACTAACCAACAGGCCAACCAGCCAACCAACCAACCAACCAACCGATCGATTTATCGATCGAGCAATCAATCAATCAACGAACCAGCTAATGAGACAATGAACCACCAACCAACCAGCCACCCAACCACCCAATCAATCAATAAATCAATCAACTAATAAATCAACTCACCAGTCAATCAATCAATCAATCGATCAACCAATCAATCAATGCGGTGTAAAACGCCAACCAAATTAACTAAGTCAATAGGCTCGTTGCAAATTCCTGTTTGTGCATCGTGGTTTTAGAAACACTTTGTTGTACGATTTGACAAACATTGTTTTCTTCTTGGTTTGAAAGTATGCATTTTTTCACGCTTCCTTTGATAACAATCATACAATGTATATTTTGTGGGAGTCAATTTAATTGTTTTCCTATTGTACTTTAGTCATTGAAAACGGAAGGTTGTCAGGCCGCCCTTGCGTGCTATAACTTGACTATACAGCAAACTGGTGATTGTCATACTGTAACCAGATGTATGAACCCGGTTGGCGGCCAGGGATCAGCTGATATTCTTATATACAGTGTTAGAATCAATTGTTACCGTGTCCTACGTCTAATTCGGCTCACTCTTATTTGGTGAACAGTTAGCTAGCCACCAGTTGGTCTATATCTCCTGCATGGAAAGAAGATGAGTTTGATATAAGGTAGGAAACACAACAATAACCTACTTAGGATCTCATACCTAACTAAAAAGTAGAATTTTCTGGCCCTTTTCCTAAAATTTCAAGTCAAGGAAGAAGACATAAAGATGGCGGGTTTGCAACGGATACTTGAACCGTATTTCCGTACTTTGGGGTAAATAGGCTATTTCAAGTCTCGTTTGGCATGTACAATGTGTCACAAAGTTAACATATATTGAATATAAAAGGAATAGAGAAAAACTTGCCTGCCTTCACCGGGATTCGGACCTGGGACCTATGGGTTACAGGCTAAACACCCTACATAACTAGTACTAGTACATAGTCTGTTAGAATTAACGATGGCCCTGCTAGGCATGGACCCGATCGAGGGTTCGAACCCAGGTGGAAGCAATCATTTGTCTTTGTCTAGAGTTAAAATATATATATACGGACGTTCGGACGTTTGACACATATTGATTACTGCATATTTATTCGATTTATGTGTAACGCCGTAGTGAAATGTAGACCTAATTAACATGGCACTGTATTACCGGTCTTCCCTGAATTCCTCAGATGTTGATCAAATCAGAATATGCTTGAAAACAGACCACACAATAAAGATTTATGTCATAAGTCTATTAAAGTGATAGATAGCTAAAGATCAATCTTATTAAAATTAGATCTCAAAAACGCTCCCCGTATTTTGATTGTCGCTGACATTGAGATCTAACGCAAACAC
>JAVFBX010178189.1:0-14870 GCA_034783855.1 Mopalia kennerleyi
GCTATGTATGGCGGCCATATTGAATATGTGGCTTTCACTTGAAATGGGATTACTTGTTTTTACCTCGATCTACACTTGGATATATTACAGATCGGGTGCTTCTATATACCTCACATGATATCTTTCGCACTATTATTTATTTGGTTTTACTTGTTTCTGTCTTCTACCGAGTTTTTGGAGTTAGGAGGTTTATTTTCTTTGTCTACCTCATTATGCTAATTTATGCCTACGCTGCACAAAGGCCATAGTATCTATAGGAACATAAATTGTGTACCAAATTCTTACTAAGGTTAAGTATATACATTTTTAACTGGGGGATAAACGTTTTATAAACAATAATTTGCATGCATTAAGGCCTTATTTCTATTTGTCCTGTTATCTCCTTTTTATTAATTTTTATTTCTTTATTATTTTTTTTTTATATAAATTCTATACAGCTTAGTTATACCACATTTCTCAAGATGGTTGATATGCACGTATACCAAATATAGTGCATTGTGATTTTCAATTTAATCTGTCAAGATGACTGATGGACTGTAAGATCGGGTTTGTATAGGTTTTGTACTGGTGTTAGATTTTAAACTCATGCTCGTCACATGTGATAGATTTGCGCAAGTTGGTTCCTGACCTATATGTGTAGGTGGAAGAATGGCACTATGCCTAGAGTACCTCTATATACTGGTTAAGTTATGTGTTCCTTTCACTAGAATGTAACTAAACCACATGCGTGTTCGGGCCGGCTGTTAACCTAGGCCTGCTTAGTCTGTATTAAAAGATTGAATATGACTAACACATTTTAGCCTGAGGCAGAATTGTGTGTTTCATATTATGCTAATTATTACCCACCCATGCGTGCAGCTGTTTAAAGCTGGATTCAACAATTAAATACTTAGGGAGGGCGCTTTTTTTCTTATTAGTAGAACAATCACGTTTTGTCATTCTGGCGTCTTAACTGGTTCTTTTCCCCAACAATGCTAGTCTTGATATGTCCTGCAATGTAGGCAGGTTTAATTTTGCATCAGAGCGAAACCTCTCTTATGTAATGATTGTGTTTGTGCGGTACCGGTACGTGGAGTAAGTTATAGTACGCCACCGTCGTCTAAGTGAAATTCCCTTAAGCACGACGATAAGCGACAATCAATGCCAGCCTCTTTGCTAATGACAGTTTGTTTTATAGAGAGTAAATGCCGTCACAACGCAGGAAGATTAATTCTGCAACACCATAATAAAGTCACCGCATTCTAACTTTTGGCCCTCTGGTTAAGGGCAGATTGTTTGAAGTGTATCACTGCTGGCTTTACAAAGCACTGGAGGAAAATTAACTTTCTAAAAGTATGGAAACACTGGACTTCACATCTTGGTTGTGCCAAAAATTGTTGGAATACGCCGCCGTCATATAAGTTAAATGCACTTACGCACAGCTTAAAGTGCCAATCAATCAATCAATCATTCTATTGTCAATCTAATGTCCAGTACTGTTCGAATACTCCGCCGCCATATTAGCGAAATTAACTAGTACAGCGTTGAACACCAATTAATCAGCCAATCACTTCATATTTTATTGTAATCTCTCCACATTGTCCACCCGTGTGCACCTCTAGACACTTTATTTGCAATGCACCTCAGCACCTGGCATCTATTGCAATATCGTTTTTCTCAATATTTAACAAAATGTCAGGTTTTGGATGGATGGATGCATGGCTTGCATGCATACCTTTTAAAATAAGACCCTTATGAACAAAGTTGGGCTATGTTGTAGAAGCCCCTTTTGATTTGCTTTTATCAATACTTTTAGCTATTGGGACCGATCCATCTATTGAAATCCACAAATCAGGCCCTGATAACTATGACTAAGCTCCCGGTGTGAAAAGAAAAGAACTTATTTAGTTAGTCGTAATCACAGGCTCCAATTAGAAACCTAGCAATAATGTTTGATGTACTTTGATGATTTATCTCAATCGACCTAGCCCTTATGGGAAGAGGCCACCAGTGAGTTTATTTGAAGAGGAGCAATACTGCCTCTACTTAGCACTGGAGGAAAACTAACTTTCCAACATTATGGAAACTCTTCACATCTTGGTTGTGCTATAGTGTCCGTTATTGTTGGAATACACCGCCGTCATATAAGTGAAATATCTTTAATCACGGCGTAAAACACCAATCAATTAATCTAAGGGAAGTGAATTTTGTGCGCAAGAATGTCTTTACTTAGCGCTGAAGGAACATTAAGTGTTAGACAAATTAAATCATTCTCATTTTATGGTTTTGTTAATTAGTGCGGATTTTGTTGTACGGGTGAAGTACAGACTCTCTATCAAGAGAAATTTCATTGTGCATGGCGTAAAATAGCAATCGATCTGAAATGGTCGAATAGGATAGCCTTGTTGAATTGTTGTGAAGCTGAATGTTTCTCAAAATATATAGATATAAAAATCCTGAAATATGACCAGCTCAGACATTTTCCAACCATATCTCTCCCATACTCACAAGGCCGTTGTCCTCGAACCCCCCAGGAGTATTATGCTTGTAATATTATTTATAGGGATACCGCTATTACCAAGGCTTTGTTGTTCAGCAGTTGGAGGGATTCTGACATATTCAGAACGTGGAAGTATTGATTTTTTGTAGCTCTATACTGTATTGAAGCCTGTTGCCTGGGCCGACATATTAAATTACATTTTCACTAATTCACCTAAATGAATTACTGTTTCAGAAATGGCAGACTGAAGTGGTGTTCAGAAATTCAATAAATCCAATATAACCCCAACCAAACCAGGGCATAAATGGTAAACCATCCGATTTCTTTTTGAAGTTCTGTTTGTGTTGCCTTGTATTATGTATGTGAACGGGCCATGCTATTGATCTTTTTAATCTATTTCGTGGCTTGTAGGAGGGGAGATTTATGTTGTTTTGGTGTACTGAGTTCATTGGTCTAAGGGCATCTTGAAGCCTAGGTGTTGTGTTGTCTTTGCTTCGGGTCTCGTGGTTTTCCTGTCTTGACACTAGTAGTTGTTTGCAAGCGATATCGATATGACAAATCGAAATAAACCGCAAATATCGATATAATTATGTTTGGTTGAACATTTCTGGGGTTTCTAAACCGTTCTCGAGTTTTCTTATCCTCGTTGATCAACCGAAAACCTGACATTGCATGTTCAGTAAGATGTCTTGCAGCTTGGCAGTTAAAATTACATTTGCACCAACCATTTACGCCAGTTGTCCATATTGTGTCCCGTTGGACTTCTTTGTTCTCGGCTAGGGAAATCACAAAGGTACAACTTATCAGACATTATATCAAGATTCCCCACTCGAATGACCGCCGTTGTCTTCGTCTAGTTCCCTATGGCATGACTTCCAACTGACCTACTATGAATGGATTTTTAACTTCTGCCACGTGACCATTCTTGGCCAATGTTGCTGATGTGGTCCATTTATCTTGCTGCATGGTATTCCCACGAGGAGCCATTAGCACTGAACTGTCATAACAACCATCGTTGCTAATTTGATAATGGTCGCCACAACAAGACTTACGTAGATAATTCATTGGATAGATGATAATCGCCTATGCACACTTCCTTAATTATTGAGAGAGACGAGCGAAAGAGAGATTTTATTGTGAATCAAAATCCCCCGAAATCTGCACATTTTGAATTATAGGTCTATTTAGTTAATTGAGGAAACTAATCAAATTCACTTCTGTTCCAAAGATCAGTGGTATTCACCAGTTACTCCCAAATAGTAGCTTGTAAAGGCAGAATCCGTAGACTATCATACAGTCAATTGTCTTTATTGGCGTGCTCTTAGATCGGCATTTATGACTTCCGTGAAACTGGTGTCATGAAAGATCTTTGTTGCCATGGTGCTCCACGAGTAAGTGGTGTGAGTACACCGTCGTCATATTATTGAAAAACCTTTGAGTACGGCTTTGCCCACTCTAGCAACGCCTGTCTGTTGTTATTGATGTGCGTTGGGGGTTCCTTTGTAACGAGGTTTCATCTCGGTTTCCCTCGTATTTATTGGGGCCGGTTAAACATTGGACATATCTTGGTGTTATTTTTGTGAACAAATCATTCATGCAGTGATGAGTTTTTAACTCACAAACGAATTGCTCTCAAAAACGGATGCCAAACGTTTTTGCTTTCTGTTCTTGTAGTTAATTCAAGGGCCACTTCCGAAAGATGTCGGAGTCCGATACATAATCTGCGATGAAATACCGCCATGTTAAGCTTTAGATGTAGAAATATCAGACAAGATTTTGATGTCGTACGACATTTTGCAACAGTGGCCACGGGACCGTAAAGGTAACGATTTTCGAAGAAATCGAGGTTTCTTCGCGGTTTCCTGAGTATTTAAGTAAGACAAAGCGTAAATAAGTAAAATAGTATGGAGTACGCCGTTAAACCCCAAACAAGCAAGCAGATCCGGTGACCATTTAGACTGGTTTCTATATACTAACCTTTTTTTCAACCTTTCTTTTGAAGTGACGACTGGTGTAAGCCATCATATATATTTTGAATAAATGAAGAGAGAAAAATGTGCTTGCCTCCTCCGGGATTCGAACCCGGCACCTTTTGAGGCGGAGCGTTGAATCCTACTTCGCATTGGTGCTGGAAGTTTAATAAACGTCCAAACACTGAGCTGACCCTAGTGTGCCGTACTATATTTGCATTACGTTACGTCTTCTGACTGCGCTGTTTATAGTCAATGTTGCCGGTGGCGTCAAGTACGGTCTCTGCTTTGACTTTCACGCCGGCGTGTGAGTAAAATTATTTGAATATGCTGCTAAACGTTCAATTCACCGCAGGTTAAAACGCTTATCAAGTAGTTGTGTTATGTTTTCGTATGCGACTTTTCCCATAATTTTTGATGATTTCTCGTGTACAATTCCGAATCGAAATTTTGGTTTGTGACAACAATCGAGACTAAACGTTGTTTTCCTTCTTTTTTTTGTTGTTGCTCTTCTGGTATTTTAAGATCCTTTCTTGTAGATTCTACTGTCGTTTGCATTTCGGGAATTTGGGTTAATATCAGAAATAGTTAGATTAGAGACTTGAACCAAGGGTAGTGTATTTCATACATTGGGATACTGTATTTATTTAGTACTGGGGGAACATTAATTTTGCAACAAAGCAAAGATTCAAGCATGGTTCTTATTGTGGTTATTTACCTCTGGAATCCATCATATTAAAATCTTTATATAAGCGAGCACGGCATTAAATATAATTCAATTTAATCGGGCGAGTAGTTGCATGGAAGCGAGCTTCGGGTTGCCCTGGTACTCTTGCGGCTAAAGGGCAACTTGAAGCTAAGTAATTTATGATATCTTTGTATTGCTTCCTCTGATTGTCCTGTCTTGTCATGGTGTTGCCAGTGGTGTCGTTCTTGGACAGGTGCGTTGCCATAGGAGTGAAATAACCTTAAATGAGATGTCCAGCCACAGTCCAACAAATCTGTATCATTTTTTTATAAAGAGGTTGCAACCAAAATTTCATATCAAAAATCCTTTGCAGGATTAAATCGAATTTAAGTGTGTTGTTTACAATTGTCCTTTATAGTTCGCTTCATATTATAATCATTTAGCATTATAATAACGAATAAATAACATTTTTTAGATGCATCGGTGTACAATTTTAAAATGCTGTTCTCGATTTATCAATGATTTTGAGGAAATGATATATCAGTCGAATACCGGTAATGAAAATGCGGATCAATGAATTCTTTTTTTTTTGGCCAGTATTGCGGACAGATTCAATGCACAGCTATTGAGATGGAGATATCGTGTGGTAAAATTTGACTTAATTAAACATATATTTCCCCCATTTTATTCTAGTTTTTAATATCTTCGGTGACTTAGTTGTTTTATTTCGTTTAATAGGGAATCACGGTTTAGTCCGGCCTGTCCTGTAGAAGTACGTTAATCAGACCTTATAAATATAGGGGTTTGTAACAGAGTTCGCCTTTATACATTTTAAAGTTCTCAAAATAACCTACCTAACGTATGTATGTACTTATGACTCCAATTGTCTTGTTTGCATTGGTCCTGACTTCAAATAATTTCCCGGAAAACAAACTTAATACGCCCATAATTTCGCCTTTGTTTCATAGGCGTAATCTCTGGCTCTTTTTTCGTTTCTATAGAAGGAGTGACTAGATAGATAGATGGACGTGTAAGTGTAAGTGCGTGGGCTAACAGAATAACTTAAGACTTCTACAATACGTCGACTAAAAGACGAAAGTATTGTGATGGTATTGTCGCAGGATACATTCTTGTATCTGACTTTGTAGAAATACGAGGCATGTCACGTCCGTCAAGACGGGCATTCATCGATCACACATTTTACCCCTCAGCAGGGCCCCAGATGTGTTGTTTTGTTTCGAAATGTCAAGAGTGCTCAGACAGAGTGAAACTCATTAATTCTTGATACCGTCCCGATGTGGCAAGTCCGTCAACTGTCTACAACCTGGCTAGTTGTACATACATGATGCCCGAGAACCTAATGTGTCCTCTAGTCATGTGATCCATTTGTCGTGAGTATAACACCCAATCAACTATGGAGGGCGGGTGGGAGGTAGCTTAAATTCTGTTGACCTAAGGCCCAGGGCCCGATCCCACAAAGCAGTTTTATACTTAAATCAAAATGTTTAAAGGTCCTCACATTTATCAGTTTTGAATTTTAAAATTTAATATTTTAGCATAATTATTATAACGTAAGTAAGTCACAATTACAGGTATTACTTTAAAACTAAGTTCAGGCAAGAGACAAAAATATAAAAAAATTTTGACAAGTCAGAATATGCTTTGTGGAACCAGACCCCAGTGGTCTAATGACCATTGGGTCCTCTCTCTAAGGGCAGGATATTTGAAGAGTAGCACTACTGTCTTGACTTAGCATTGGAGGAGAATTAAATTTTCAAAATTATGGAAACGCTTCACATATTGGTTGTGCTAGTGTCAAGTATTGTTGAAATAAACCACCGTCATATAAGGGAAATACCCTTAAGCACGGCGTAAAACTCCCATCAATCAATCAATCAAATGACGCGAAGTCTTGAACATCTCTAATAGCCGAATAAACGTTGACTTTCAACATGCTGTGACCTGTGGGAGGGGATACAATTTAATAACGATCTCTGGCGGTCCCAGAGGCCAGAGCTAAGGGACCAAGAAACCGACCTTGTTTGTGATGCATTTGGTTTGTCTTGAGATTGTCTTATTTTGTTACCAGATACATGGAGGGTGGTTCCCGTGGCCCCTTTGGGTTGACCCGCCGTCATATGAGTGAAATAACCTTAAAGCAAGGCGTTGAAACGTCAGACGGATAAACCCGTCAACATCTGTGAATGACATTCAAAAGTTGATTAACTTATACGGCAAAACACTTTATGGATAGCAATTTCTCGTTTAGTTCTAAACCCAACCATCTAGCCACAAACAATGTTTATCACAGTCATATATTAAGACATACTGCAACGGAAATAGCTATATGTAGCAATAATATTTCTCTCATTGGACGATAAAATTAGGAATTTTAAAAAAATTATTAAGAAAAATAATAAACACTTTTAAAGCAAGTCTGTTTGCAGCTTAGTTCGACCAGCGGCAGTAGGAAAAAAATCCAGTATTATTAACAGAATTAACAGAATAATGACATCGCTTCACCTTTATGTGTTAGTGAAATAGTCTCAACACTTCGGCTGCCGAGTTAACAAGCCAGTGTAGTAAAAACCACACAGTTTTTAATACTACTTCACGGCGATTGCTTAAACCTTTTGTCCTAAAACTAAACATTGAATGGCTTCATTGTCAACCACAGTAACGTTTCACCAGCGTAACTACCTGGCCATGTTCAAATTTTCGCTGGCCTTAGCAACCAGTATATTTGTGTTAACGAGTTGGTTTTAATGACTGTATCCTGGCAACTATAGCTCGTGTCTGGTATTTTTTGTAGCAATTAGTTTTTTTCCAAGGGGTATCTTGAACGCAATAAGCTAGGCTTTATTAGAGTTTCCCTTCCATTATATTGACTGATTGTGAACGCCTGTGAATTGATCCCAGTCGCTGGGTTTTAATAGCCCTTTTCAGATAGTCCCAGGTGGGCCGAGTGGAAGGTATCCATAGCAACCAATTTTCTGGATTGGTTTATAATAGCGATTGACGTCATAGACTTCGATGTCAGCTGTGGCTCCCTGTATCCTTGTAGCCGATTCAATATTGACAGGAACCAATTTGATAAGCTGGGTTTGATAGTACGGGTTTGATATTGGATCGCTGGCTTTATTTGTTATTTTCCTAAAGGATGTCTTGAAGAAGCAATAGCTTGTGCCTTTCGTCTATACAGCACTAGCTAACAATGGGTTGGGGTGTTGGTTAAATCGGTGACTTGATTGCTTTAACATTTCAAAACCTCTGCAAATCATCTCAGGAAAAAAGGCATATCTGGTTTCCATACAGAAATTATTTTCACACCAGTGATCATCTCGTAAAAGTCCGTTCTGAATACAATCGAGTACAAACAACGTGACTGGCCACGTTTTGTAGTGCTTCAGATATCCTCAAATTATATAATCGTCCTAACTGTCCGCTCTGTCATTCGGAATAAATAGGTTTGGCGATATATGCCTTAAACACATTCAGCTCTATCATCTGGACGTTAGTATCTTGCTTAAGAGACAGTAAAATCATTCGTTACATTAACGAGACTGCATCATGCTTTGGTGAATCAAATGTCAATTACTTGACTGTTGCTTAGGTGGACTCAATATGCAAATCCTTCGTTTTTATTGCACACGATTTATGTTGCTGGGTTAACGGTTATTCACGTGTTTGGTTTTAATTGCACACCATTTATTTTAATGGGTTTCCATAAAATTTATTTTAATGGATGGGTGTAACGAAAATTGCGCGTTCAATATATTGTTTATAACGTTTCGTAGCAATAGTTGTTGATGTCCAATAACGGTTGGGAGGGAGCTGTCTGTTGCTCTAGTGCGCTTATTGGTAAGGAGCAACGTGAAGCCGATCTATTTCTGACATCGGCGTTACGTAAATTACCTGAACACAAATATTTTTAAAAGCATTAAAGCTGCTTGCCCGGCAAGACTTCTTAAAACTGAAAGATTTTAAATCAATGAAATGTTGCATTTTATCAACGAATCAACTACTCTACAAGCTTAAAATGACTTGACAAAGCCAGACGAGCGATAGAAATGGGGTATTTGGATCTGGTTTGTTTACATTTCTTGGCTGAAAAGGTAAATAAACACTGAAAAGCGACCCGCTATTTTAATTGGCTAAGCGTATGACATCATCTTCGGGAACAATTGGGTCAGGTTATAATACATTTTCTGTTTGTCTCACGGGAAGTTGTACTACGCGCAAGATTTCCGGCTGACCTCGTTTAATTCCGTAGATTTACCGGTCGTTCGGAACCAAAACAAATGCAGAATGTAAACATTACTGTGTAGTGCTTTATGACGGGTATACACACTTATAAAGCAGAAAACCACGTCTGAAACTGGATCACAGACCTAAATCAACACTGTATACAACTTTTGGAAATTTGTGTTTTTTTTGTAATTGCTTGTCGGGCAAGCAGCTTTAATGACTTTGCTTTCCACTGAGATTGAAATTGTTCTTACTACACCCATATAGATTCGCACCGGGCTATTTGATTGATTGGTAATCCAAAAGTAATTGCTTTACTAACACAAGAATGAAATGTTATGTTTTTTTGCTCACTTGGAAAATTAAATTTCTTCCAGCGCTAAGCAGAGCATTAAGTCTATACTTGAAACATATTACACTCAGCCGGGCTATTGGAAGGTAGAGAGAGAGAGAGAGAGGGGGGGTGGGGGGGGTTCTAAAGCATACCATTTTTGCCACCTTTCAGGTATTCCGAATGATAATTGAAATAAATTTGCAGATTAACTTTGAGTGATTTATCGCTATGAATTTTCTTCGCTGTCATATGGGAAGAGCCCACTCCATCTTGCCTCCCATGCTATCCCGTCGCCACCCAGCAAGACCTCCGATTCCTCCCTAATACTTGAATTGAGGCTGTTAATATTATCTCACCCTTGTAATCAGATAGGAATTTCGCTAATGAATTCATTAGGAGACTGGGGGATTTGGACGGGTCGACTTGAGATGATATGATCTGTAAAGACACACCAAGCTGGTTTGATTTTAAAACCGAGAGTCTTTTCTATAGGGGACGTTGTGACGGGAGATTGGGATGTGCGGCACCCTTGGGAAGCTCAACTGTCCTAGCCAGGACCATCCTCGTCGTTTCGCCGTCTTGTCCCTGATGGATGACAGTTGATATCCAAACTGTTTGGAATGTGAATGTCAGCAGTTACGGCCAGTTTACTTACATACAAACAGATGGCGTCTCCTTGGCGTGCTGACTTAGATACATTTACAAGCCTGACATCATCAGAAACGCTAAAGCAATAAAACTGGCACTGTAGGTCAGGCAAAGTTTTTCTTCCAATTTTTTTCTCTTTAATGAATCTAACATATGGGATAGTATAGTCGCTTCAAAGATTCTCTGGCCTCTTTTTTATAACGACGTCTCCCGGGGCTCTTAAAGGATTTCTTGTAAACTATACCTAAATCAAAAGCACTCTGAAATGAAATCTAATCCACATTTAACCGATTGTTTAAATTAAAGATTTTAGACATACGTTTTATGTAGAGCAATCAGTAGGCCTAAGCCAAAGGGACATTTGCAAACAACTGCGGTACATATACCGTATTCCAAACACATCAGTCATATACCTCTATTGCTCTTTGACAAGTTACAACTGCGGTACATTTCTAAACAAATTATCACATTGGCACAGGGATGTCGATCGATGAATCAGCTGATGGTTGTTTTGTATCTTATTAAACCATAAAAATCGTGCAGTGATGAAATTATCACAACTATATATAACTTCTTTATGTATGCCCATCCGACTGAGGGTATAGTATGTTTCAATTATAGACACATTTCTTTACTTAGCACTGGGTGAACATATCCAACAGATAAAAGCCCTTGACATTTTATGTTTTTATTAGTGTGTCTCTAAATGTCGGAGATAGCGCCGTCATATAAGTGAAATACAATTGGACACGGCGTTAATCACCGATCAATCGGACTGTATGGACGAAATACCCAAATGTGAGGTGGAAACGTGTCGATGTCATTACAATCTTTCTCGCGAATCTTTAGAGAACCTGGCAGGGATTAAAATTTTGTACATGTGCATTATCACGGTTCGATTTATCGTTATGACAAGGGGATTCCCCTTAACTGTGGCATTTTGATTGGTCCGGAAGACATTAAGTGTCAATCAAAATTCCACAAAAAATGGGAATTCCCTATAAATTGTTACTATACAAATCTCACCGTGATATTGCATCTTGGCCAATATATCATTCTATGGAAGTTATGTATACACATGCACACTGGAAGATAGTGACAAGACAAGATACTTGAACAGTTTTATATTGTTATTGTGAATGAATAGACCTAGATACATGTATGTCTTAACCATTTTACAAACCAGCCAAATTTCTAATACAATAGGGGCAGGGTCTTAACTCTCTATATACTTGTATTGCTTGATATACATTATGTACCGAATTGGACGGATTACATAGACCGTTCTAAAGTAAACAGGGGTTACCAATATCCATCCAAGTGAAAAATTGACCAAAGTTTACTGAGAAAATTGTTTTTCGTTTATCACAGTCTGCTCTCTGTTTCAGACACACTTAATAGATATTTGTAAAATGCGTAAGTCTGCATACTTGGACCTGAATTCAAACTCAGGACGTATGGCCAAAACTAGCAGCACTCATTACATGATGCTAAACAGTTGTCATGTGCTTTATACAAACCCCGCTTAAAATTCACACCTGTCCGCAACCGTGGCTTAGTGGTTAACATGCCTTAGCCTGGTTAGCGGGTCTACCCACATCGCGCTCCTCTGTCGACCATCAGGTGTATGAGTAAGTCACATAGTGCATGTGGCTCCGACAAACGAGGGGGTAGTTTGTACGAGATTTCCTCTCGGTTTTCCACCGTGTGCAATGGATAATCCGTCGACATATATATGTGAAACATCCTTGAGTACGACGTAAAGGGAAAGACAACTGTTTTTCGACCTAAACTTATTATTTTTATTGCATATTTTCAAAGACAACCATATGCATTGCACTTGCAATCGAATTATTATAGCCGTCAATTAGTTAATTCAAAAGCGGAACTGACGTCATTGTTCGAAAACACGGTAGCTATATCATCTGGTCGTGGCAGTCCCCTTTTACCTGCACTGGTTGATGGTTTCATATAAAGACGAAAGTGAGGGTTCCGTCCCCAAGCGAAACAGCAACAACAAACAGCCGCTTGTACATATCAACCTGTACTAAAAATCGGATTTTTTAAAACTGCTTGTCGGCTGAAAACATGCTAAACGTATGTGTTATTCAAAGGGCAATGTTGAAATGTATACAACAGGTTAACATTGCGCTTGGATAACCAAGCTTGCGTAGATATACGCCGTGTTGTTACAGATGCCTTCCAATGCATACATAAGCAAACGGACACACTGACCGACCGTGTTTTCGAACAATGACGTCAGTCCCGCCTGTTAAATTAACTAATTAACGGCTATGCTTACTCGATTGCAAGTGCAATGCAGATGTTTGTATTTCCCTTTAACCCCATGTAATCAATCAAACAATCTCTCACCTGAATGTGTTTGTGTATATGTCAGACATATTCTTGTGTCGCGAGCACAAGGATGTCTCCTAGGGCAAACCATTCTGAGATTTTCTTTGATTGGGGTTTAGTGTCGTATTTATGGTTATTTCGCTCACATGCCGGCGATGGCAGCTCAATGGGCGAAAGACGCCACCCTCGATGCCACTGACAGCAAACTAAGACAAGACAGGACTATCACAGGACATAACTGATCGGCTTCACGTTGCTCCTTAGCTCTGGAAGCCCCAGAGAAGCTCATCCCTCCCAGCCCTCCTTCCATTCAGGTTTTGAGTTTTGACAGAAATAATGTCAACAAACCTTCTTTACTTTATTTGTTGTTAATGCTGATGCTTGCAAAATGTTACTTTTGTCGTAGAACTCACTTGAAAATATTCGGTACAAAAGTAACGACATTCCTCATTTAGGACGGAATACATCGGTTTCCAAATACTAATCCATTTTTGTTTGGTTTGCGACTACGTGTTTCATTTATAGTGAACACAAACTGTCAGTTGTGTTTAAATGACTGAAAATCATTTTGTAAATAATGTTTCCGGTCATTACACGTGGCTATTATAAACATTTAAATGAGGTATCTTGACATTTTGAATTAATATTTAAATTTAAACAGTTTAATTGGCGAAGTCCATTGAGTTGTGTGTATATAGTTGAGTAATCGACAGCCGGTGTGTATTTCAGCGTGAAATTAACGTGTCCATTGGAAGTGACATTGAGTGCGCCGTGTTTGAAGAACATTCCCGTTTTATTTATCTCACATAAGTCAGAAGACCACATGGCAAGAAATAGGATCTGAGGACCCTTTTCCTACAGTCCTCTTCAAACGGTAATTAGTTTATCTCCCCGGCCTAAACCGGGGACCTGCTGGGGAAAGAACATTTTAATATCAGGAAACGGTCCTATCATTTAGTTACAGGATGGTAGTTTAACATTTCATTTTTGTTCATCTCATAAATTAAAAACAAAAACTGTTTTTAAATGGTTCCCTTATATATTATGATGTTACAGTAGTCTATTGTTGAAGTGTGGTTCCGTCCACGTTACGGACTATCAAGCGCTGTTCTGTAAGTATAGGCGTGATCTATCGTAGACATTTGCACCGGGTCACAGTGTCCGTTATCTTCTATTTGTCACCAACCATTAGTGTAAACTGTATGGTGAAGTGCAAATTACTAAATCACGATAGATAATTTATAAATAAACGAATACGTGATATTTATTATATTAATCTAGATAATTCTCTAGCTGGACTTTAGTCAGATCCTGGTTAGAAGTACCATGTGTTTTGCTGTCATACATTATCGAATAGATTTGTGTTTATAAAAAAAGTTCCATTATCGATGAATTGGAAAACATGTTGCGGATGTTGAATAAGAATCAGAGGCAAAGTTATCCCCCTAAAGCGCCTCCGAGATTCTGCCGTCTGGTTTCTATCTGTGCTGTTTGGTGACACCCTGGAGATGAGTGGCTGGAGCTCACTATCCTGTTCCCCCATCCCTAGAAGCTTCTTTAGACAGCCTAGTCTCATCTCTGCTGCAGCCCACTTCCTCATCGCGGAGACAGTGTCGTGTTACCAACCTGCGACCCTTTACGAGTTCCCTGCATCGGGGTACACGTGGCTTCGCGTGTTTCTGGGGCCGCGGAGCAAGATCTAGGGCAATGAACTGCCAGCAGATGGAAACCATGTCGCATAATTTCTCTCAGTTAATACGGTTTTTTCCCTCAAATGAGTTCGAGGCGTTCTGGAGAAATCGCTACTGTCAAAACTGTTTACATTCCTCTGAGACTCCTTGCATGTTAAGTGAGCTGATTGAACAGTCCAGCATGTAATATATTTACATGCATACTTATTGTATTCTAACAATAAACTTAAAATTTTATAGTTAAAATACTCAGGGGGAAAATTGAAGAAATTTATTAAATAGTTTTTGGTTTTAAATGTTTTACTAGAAATCTTGGAAATTTAACATAGAATTAACGTCACATACAATTAGAAAGCACTAGGCCTTATATTATTCGACATTCCTATCTGTGATTAATTTTTATTAGGATTTAGTTTTTGGCTTCTCTTTCTAAAGAAGTTGTTGTCAATGTTTTTAG
>JAVFBX010178211.1:0-26188 GCA_034783855.1 Mopalia kennerleyi
CGCTTGGATGATCAAGCTTGTGTTTACGCCTAGATGCAGAGTTCTGTATCTCAGATCGTCTATCATTTCATTTAGCCTTTTCTAGAGATACAGGGTTTGAGCTCTCCTCACCGTGTAATTAGAAGTTTTCTTTGACAAATTGAGGAAGCACATTTAATGCCAAAAAACACACGGAATTTATTTGTTGGGGATATAGACCTGTAACAGGCCAGTAAGTTTGCTAAATTCATGATTTAGGTTCGCGAGAGATCTTCTGCGGGCCAATTACACGATTAGAAGCGTTCAAGCTCAGTAGCTATGTTTTTTGGTGTTCTGAGAGCACCCAACTTTTTGTTTTTATTCGACCCATGCATCTGAGTGTAGAAGTTTACTAGTTACCTAACTGCTTTCTAGCAAGGTACATGTACTTACTTGTTCATGACATGTTTAGCCAAGTGATCCATTGAAGGACATTCCTATGGGGCATAAAATTGTGTATTTAAGAATTAAGATAGATATTTCATGATGATTTTATCGACCAGTTGCCTACAGAATTGTGATAGATTAGCCCATATATTAACCTGATTATTCTGTTAACGATCAAACCAATATTAAATGCCTTAATTTTTTACTACTGTGTTGACTTTTATTATGAGTAGATTGATTGCTTTTGTTTGATTCTCAGGGATTTGTCCAAGAGAACATATCAACACCACCACATAAATTAAGTTTTGTATCAGCTTGCCAATGTTCTGTCTGAGGAAAATGATGTTTGACTGCATGAATATCCTTCAAAACATACTGACATTTGTTAGAAGTGCCCTTGTTATTAGTGACATTAATGTTAAACTGTTGGGAATACAGAACATTAATCTTTAGGAAATATTTACTGAAGGACTTCAAACAGAGTGCTACGTTGTGTGGGATTTTACTTTCAGGATTACAGTTTAATTGTCACTGCAAATAATTTGATATCTGATATAAACCATTTTGTTTATTTTGAGTTTTGGTTTACACAGCTGGTGATGTAGTCTGTGTATGTTTTAGTTCCACCCAGGCAGTGTGTTAATAGTTATGTTTATATTTCACATGAATGAGGCTTCAAACTGTTTATAAATGAGTGATGTATTGGACTATGATTGGTATAACCACATCTGTACATCTTCCCTTGACAAAGTTAGGTATAGATGAAGTACCTATGTTTCTGATTCCTGAGGCTAGTGACCTCTTCTTGTGCCCTGGTGACCTCTGAGCTAAGGGGCTACAGGAAACTGATGAATTTACACACAGTCTGAATGCCCCCTCTGATTGTGTTGTATCTTGTCATTGTTTCTTCACATTTATGTGTTGGGAGGAGGAGGGGGACTTTCAGCTGCTTGGGCAGCTTGGCTTACATGCTCCAATTTGAGTGACGTTAACTATTTTATGTAGCTAAAGGTATGAAAGTGGTAATCGGTGGGAAGAGCCTCTTGTAAGCTAATGCTCTTTATTTTTGTGTATCAAACTGACTCTAAATAAAATATCTTATCATATCTTACCTTAAAGCACAATGATGCGGACAAAACTTTTGCTTGTTTCAACATCAATAAGTCTCCAGTTCAGTTTGTAACATAGCACCTTTATTTAACGTTTTCTTGTGAGCCATTCAGATGAAGTTTTCATGTTGTTCTGGGCCTGTCGGAGCTGATCTACTTGTGATGTATTTATATTACAGGTTTGTTTTTTGTCCTGTCTTTGTATTTTGTGAATTTCCTTCACCCATTGGACTGGCACAGCATCATATGAGTGAACTTAGCTTATGTATGGCATTAAACCCCAATCGAACAGACAACTTTTCTTTTTTGTTCAAGGTGCTGTTTTAAGTAAATACGCTTTGATTAGAACTCTTAAATTATTATACATAAAATGTATGCAAAGGTGCATGCAATATATAATTTTTCCGTCAACTTATTCAAAAAACCTCCCTTGATAATGCACAATACTGTTATATGTCATGTTATTTAGATGGCGGGGAAAAAATAAAGTGGACAACAGAAATAAGGAATTAACTATTAATATACGGTTTTGGAAAAGTTCGGTTGAACCAGGAAACAGGTGATAAAAAACTCTTCCAACAGAGATTGTGAGATAAATGCAAACAGGAAAAGCTAGACTTAATTGGCAGAACCAGGTATGATTGAAATACATAGACTGTAAAGTCTCTATAGAAACTTAACTGTACATGTTAGACTCAACCCTAAAGATGCTCAGAAGAGATGTAGCATAATTGTGAGTTGGAACTGCTGGTCTAGAATTAGAATCAGGCACTCAGCATTTATGTACATGTAATATGGAGGCCATAGATGATCAATTTTATGTTATTATGATATATGGTATCTAAACTCAAACTATATGTGCGGCCGTGGTGTAGTGGTTAATGAGTGCGCTTTCAATGCCTACTTCGATGCATTGTTCACGGGATCGAGTCTGTCAAACCTCAGGTATATTAGTGAGTCACATGATGTGGCTGGAAATCGCGGGGGTTGTTTTTACGATGTTTCCTCCCGTTTTTCCACCGTAATTAGGCCAGGAACAGTGTGAAGTGGACAATCCATCGTCATAGAAGTGAAATACTCTTGAGTACGACGTTAATCCCCAATCAATCAATCAAACAAACAAACAAAATATATGACCGGGAGGACACTGTTCAAATTAACCGGTTAATGTATTTAAACAACTAGATGTTTTCTGTATTCAAGTCCTAAAGAAAATAATGTCTGCATGTATATTATATATTTTTCCAAATGTATACTTTTTATTGCATGTAGTAATGATTATCATGTAGTATTGCAGTTGGGTCTGTACATGGTCACATTAATCTGTCTTTACATGAATCAAATTTCCTGCAGGAGTACATGAATACGACCATTCTGTGATATATATTATTCTTTGAAGTGTTACATAGATAACAACTGTGAGTGGTTTGAGTGGAGCTGCTTGTTGCTCTCAGAGCTAAGGTGTAACATAGGCACCTGCTCATGTCATACAGGTGTAATGTTAATGCTCTCGCCAAGGGTGGTTTCCATTATCCATTGGTCTGGCACCCTGTCATATGAGTGAACAAATCTAAAGTACAAAGTTAAACACCCAAGCAAACAAGAAATCGCCCCAACACTATCCTCTAAACTATATTTTGCTTACAAATTATTTTTTTTAAATAAATTAAAATTGGACTCAGAGGTCCAAGTTTGTGAAGTCTTTATGTATATTTTGAATAAATGAAGAGACAAAAATATTGGAATACATGTTGACAGTCATACTGTAGTGGTCCAGGATGTGAAGAGAGGCATTACCTGAAACCCCAAAGAGCTATCACTAGACCTTATTATAATAAAATGTTTGTGGTTTAGTGAGAATCAAACTATAATTTCTCAAATACTGAAGCACTTCCAGGAATCAAATAATAGTCTGATTCTAAAATATCCTACATTCTGTTCCGTGCATGTCTGGTGCTATTTGCGAAATTGCTTCCCAGTGGATTTATTTGGCTCTTTTAATTACCTCCCTTTGTTCTGATGCTGAGGATTCTGTGGTTCGTGTTGACTGTATCTCTTTGAGCGGCCAACCCAGTAATTATCTGTAAATGTCCGTATGTTTAGGAACTCCTTTCCTACTAATACCTATAATAGCTCCATTCATAGACCTACAAACAGTCGTCGTCGGATCAGCCTCTTTTTGAGAACTGGTCGACAGAGACACTCAATTTCCTGGTCAAACAGATGTAATGACATTTCGTGTTGGTTCGTTGAAATCTCCCAGAATTTACAAACACAAGCATTATCCAGAATCAACCCACTCTTTCTTCTTTCCCTTTTGATTTTTGATGGATTTATATAGAGTTATAGACATTCCACATACATGTACATGTAATATGTTTGTAAACTACATGTGTAGTTTGCACTGTTTACTGTATTTACCTATTAAATTAATTTTTTAAAAATTTTGATGCTGAATAAACAAATACAAATGTTTGCCGTCCTTAATATCAATATTTTTTTTTTCTGTAAATTGGTAGTTCTTACCTTCTAACTAAATAAGTACCATCTTAAAGTTGAGTTTGGGAAAATAGTCAATAAACGTTTTTTTTTGTCCGGTTGCTTTATTTCAATGAGAAAAGTGTTTTAAATGCCTCACCAAAATGACTCAATACCCATTTATTTGACATTATTCATTCGAAAAGCACAATGGCATGGTCATTTTCTCACCTTTATTTCTATTCATCTGAACTATTGTTAGCTGGGTGGTCCCAGAGATGGAGAGGAGAACATGTGGTAGAGACAGGTTTAAGAGAAGTGAATTCCGGTATAGAGATGACCTCAAGCCACTTTGTCCATCTGTCCAGCCCAATTACCCTGCTGTTTTTCTAATCAATATCCCCTGGCCGGAAAGCCTACGGTCATCTGACTTTGCCAGCTGAAACAAGGAAAAACCCAATTGCCATTCAAACCACCCTGAAATATTGATGTCTAGGGAGACAGAAAATGATCCAAGGATTTAGAGATAAGCATTTATGAAAATAGACCATTCTGTTAGGTCACATTTGATGACCTTATCTTTATTCCACGGGAAAATTTATTGTGAGGGGAACACATTCCATTTGCTATCTTTCAAAATTGCATTTGCCACACTTCACTTCAGTTCACGGATGATATACCTCGAGGAGACTGTTGTACATAATTTTAATGTTTTGATACTTTTTCTTACCGGTAGGTCATTTCACTTGCTCTGGGTTGGGAGGAGCTTCCTGCTGTCCTGATGCTCTCGGAGCTAAGGGGAAACGTGAAGATGATCTGTTTGTGATTTTGTTGTATTGCATCCTATGATTGTCCTGTATTTGTCCTGTCTTATCTTTGTTTCTTGCCAGTGGCATCATGGGTGGTTTCGTTCAGCCAGTGGACTGGCACGCTGTGAAGTACTAGTAAGTGAAAAAACCTTAGGTACAGCGTTAAACCCCAGTAATACAAACAACGTTAAAGGATTGAAAGCAATTTGTGTGAAGGGCCAAACTAATATTTAATGAAGAATTGCCAATATCTATAGAAGATTTATTGATTGTGATAGTTAAATCTCTGTACAAAACTTTTTGCAATATCTATTATTATTTATCCATACAGGTAATCCATTTATTTATATCATTAATGCATTTATCAATTTTGAAAATCTTTTAATCATGAATTACTAGTAAGTTAATAAATGAATTACATGTATCTCCATTGACAAATTAATTAATTACCTTTATCAATAAATGAAATACCAGTATAAATAAATATCAACAAATCATTGGTATCAATACTTCATTTATTGATATCAAAACTGATAAATTAATATATATGCATTATATCTAAATTGATATTGATAAATAGTGTATCCAGGTCTGAATATGAAAATTATGTATTGCCCTTGACTCTTTGTCGTGGTAAAAGAAAGGTAGCCTTTGCCGGCTGGGTATATTTGGTTATTTTATAGGACTATTTTTGCATTGGGTTAATAGCTATGTAAATTTGGCAAAACTGCACTGGAGGATGTTTTCAACATCTAGTTCTGACATATTGCTGTAGCACCACAGAAACCTGGTCAGCCAGTATTTCAGGTCTGTAACTGAAAGTGGTGGGGTGTCATTAACCACAACAAATGTACTCACAAAAATCCAGGTTGAATTAAAAAAATATATAAAAAGAAGTTATTTTATTTATCTGATTAAATGATATCAATAATTTGGTTAGTCAAATTAATGATTAAGTTATCCATATCCATAAATTATTTCTTGGTTTTGATAAATCGATACATTTATGGATATTAATAAATAGTTTATTTATAACTATGAATCTGATTAATTGTTAATTGGCCCAAAATAATCATGAGCTCATTGATTAGAGACCAAGGGAAAAAAACTTCATCTGTTTGAAATAAATCATGCATGTTTGCAACTATTTCAACTCTTTTTCCAAGTCTTAAATTTATCTTAATGTTCATGTTAAATTTTTTAGAAACTTTTATGTTATCTTGAAACCCTTTTATACCCTTGTTGAACTGTGCAATCAATTTCAAGAGATTATGATTAAGACAAGGTGGTTTTTATTTTGGAACACATGTAAAAAAAATTGTAACGGAATTCTTTCCTCACTTCTGATATTTAATAATGTATGGACTTGGCTAGTCATGATTTTGGTAGAGGGGTTTTCTGATGATTTCTGCCTAGTCAAGTGTTTATAATCCACTGTGAGTCTTAACTCGGCAAAGTTGTAAGAATAAACAGAGCAGGGATATTACTTTAGTATCTAACCTTTTATCCTCTCAGTTTGGATCCTTTCTATCTAATAAATTGTTAACACCATCTGCTTTCTAAAAACACTAAATCATTAAGACAAAAGCACTCTACAGTAATACCATACAAATTGCCTGAGAAGGTAGAATTGGTTTTCCATATAAATGATTCTCCGAAATTCCATCTACAAGGACTAGAGTTCCCCGTGGGATATTATCTGCGCGGCCAAACCTTACACACTCCTCTAAGTCACATTTTATTGGTGTTTATCCAAGAAGTGTTTTTAATACCAGTCAGTTCTCAAATTTCCTCAACCATATCATTAGTTTGTTACCAATATGTTCGATTAACACTGCTATTTTTTGGCAGTAGAAAAGTCGCCCGAAGAAACACAATCCTCAATACTTAGAAGTTGACTGTTCTCTAAACAGGATCCTTTTCTAATTTCCTTTTCTAGATTGGCGGAAAATCTTCGGCTGATTCTAGAATAAGAACAGATGGATTTTCATAACAGGGAATCAGCTTGGATCGGTTAACTCTAATATTATAACTGTGTTTTACCCAGGAAGGGAGCATGTTGTTGAATAAACCAGAGTTTCATTCCCATGTTTAACGTGATGAGTAGTTTCGGCACCTTTCATTTCAATGTTTTTTATAAACGTCGGTTGAAAATATTCTTTGTCATAGGTTTCATTGAAAAAAACAGTACCTTTCTTAATGCTTAACCTGTTCCTTACAAGAGCACTTTGTATGATGGTAATAATTAACATAATTTGTCTATCAATGTCCATTTTAATTTTTAAAAAAGTTAAATTTGCTTTGTTCAAGCAAAAATGCGACCTAATCCTGGATGAGGACAAAATTAAATGGCTAAATGTGCCATATGAGTGAAGTAATCTAAATATGGTAGAAACCATGATCAAGCATACAGTTAATTCAGTTAATCATATTTCTCAAATTAAATTTTGAAAGAAAGTTTGCATTTCATTGGTTTTGAGTATTTGGAAACCTTGATAAGAAGGATCTTTGTCAGTTATTGACTATTTTCCATGATGGTTGTGTTAAATGTTATAGGGAAGAGCCGATAGCTCGTGTTTACCGAGTCCTGGTGGGCTGATAGACTGTCACAACTCGGCCCAACAGACCGTCTCAATATGGATTAAAGGAGTTAATACTAACTAAAGCCTGACCTACGCAAGTAAATGAAGGCAATGTTAGCATTTGAATCTGGTCTGTAATGACTACGGTCAGTTAACATCATAGCTGATGGAAAATGTCCTGTTTTAATTAATTGGTATCAAAATAGAAGTCTGACGTTATTACAGAAACATGGCAATTCAAATCCCAGTTATTATCGCTTTCTCGTTCCCCGTCATAAAGTCAGTTTGAACAAGGATCATCTGGTATTTGTTTGGACTTTCTCTCTAAGATTTTCTCAATAAGGACTAGAAAATGGCCGTATTGTTTTGCCGAGTTGAACAGTGTTTGGGGACTTTGATGAAATCCCTTCACAATCATTCCCTCTTCACAAACCATGTCGTCATAGGAAATAGGGAAGACTCTGAAACATAGAAGACATCAGCATGGATTTTAGAAGACAAATGCCCGTGTTGATTCTTCGTGTCTTGTCCTTACCCAGCGTCTGTTTACCATTTTCAACATTAACATGGGCTTGTTTGCTCAACTGGTATTACCTCATTGGAATGACTGTAGGTAGATAGGTTAAACTAATTATCTGTTTACCAAGCAGAGTCAATTGGCAGGAGAGTAAGTGGACGGCCATTCTCTAGGGACAATTACTGTGAAAACGCTCCACAAATCATATGTTTACAGCCAGGATAAAAAAAGACTGGCTACTGCGTTTACTTTTATTGATGGAAGGCAATAATTTGAAAGTATCCAATATGATATAGGGCTGTGTGTTTGCCAAAACCACAGAATGATAAGTGCGTGCGCTGTGTCTATTGAAAGTCGCATGCATGAAATCTGCCTGGGGACAGCACAATAAACTCGATGTTTACCTATCTGACTACGTGCAAGGGAGTTTTCCTCTCCCCATCAATAATAGTCCGGTACTGTTTAGAAGGGGCAAATGGTAGATTGGCTAAAAGCATGTTCGCTATGAATAAAATATTCAATGCCTTTGTCTCCAGCATTGTTGACTGTATTTTAATCCCATCAACATTACAAGAGCTTAAACGTTCTTCAAACAAAATCATCCACTAAATGAGCTTGGAAGGTAAAACATGTACTGCTTGACCTTTGTAGTGACACATAATCCATAATCGGGTGTTTGTTAATTTGGGTGTATCTTTAGAATCCCTAATGTCATCCAGTGGATATACATTGATCCGCTTTCACTTTCAAAACATTGATACATTTTGTTTTCAAGAATCATTTTTAAGAAAGCTCTTCAAACATTATCCTTTCTCGTTTGTTTGTCTTTGATTAAATGTAAAGATTATTTGATTATTTGAATGCGGTCACATGTAAATGGCATGCTCAAGGGTATTTCACTAATATGACGATGAGTTGACAACGTCTCACTCAGCCCTACTCTATAATGGAATGTAAAACTGGGAGGAAACCTAAAAACTGTAATGATAGAGTCACCTGGTTTGACAATCGTATTCTCACAAGAGTTTCTATAGTGGACGAAACGAACACAGCTCTCTTATGCCATGCCAGGTCATTGCGCATTAATTTCCGCCAATATTTGCGACGTTTAGCAAATGAAAGATGTTCTCAGACAAGATGGCCCGAGCATAGTATTAGCCAGAAATCAAGAAGAGGGTGTCTCAAATCATTTTTACACAAATCGGGTGTCTTAAATGGCTTCTCGGGTGTCTCAAAGACATGGAGACACCCCTCTGGCTAACACTATGGGCCAGGGTGTATTTTAGAGTCAATCTCTCAATGTATGAAGAAGAATCAATTATATTTTCGAATGCTCGTTTGACTACTGTTTAGATTTTAGGTAATGGCTGAACATACAACCATTGCTGAAAACTTGTATATCAAGCCTTTTTGATATTGATAATGACTACTGATCAGTTTTACTAAATCCATGTATTGTTACGTTAACATGTGGGGTTTTTGTGTAGTTTCTGTTTAGATTTTCAGTAATGGCTGAACATATATCAAGCTGGTAAGGGCAGCTCAACAGCTATCAACAATTTTATGAGGACTGTGGTTTTTAAGCAGGAATTTACACGTTATCAGCAGATCCCCTGTCTGCAATTTTAATGGGCTTCGTGCTGCAGACCAGAGTTAGATTTGGTTACTGTACAAAGCTATGAATAAATGAAGAACAGGCAACATTGTCATTCATTACCACTAATGAATTTCCGCGGGAAAAAATAAGACAAATGACTTTTGAGCAGTAGAGTTAGTAGGGTGAGTAGCATTAATTAATCAAAGAGAATTGGTCAAAATACTAAATAATATACATACTATCCAGACATGAAGCCCAGCTAATTGGTAGTAAATAGGATTGTCTAAGGTTCTCTTACTTAAAACTTTTCCTCATACATTGAGTAAAATGATGATTACCTTACTAGTAAGAAGTGAATTACCCACGTTAGTAGACAATAAATGACAGGCCAGTTCATGGATTTGTTAATCAACAGAACTCTTGTGAGAAACTTCATTATCTGTAATAGGACCGGCTCATGATTGCTTCGTGTTGCCCGGCCTGGTGTTCTCAGAGCTTAAGGGGAACAGGAGGCCGATCTGTTTGTGGTTTCTGTATTCTGTCCTGTTATTGTCCTGTATTTCTTCCGTCTTGTCTTTGTTTGTTGCCAATGGTGTCGAGGTTGGTTTCCTTGGGCTGGCACATCGTCATATAAGTGAAATACCCTTGAGTACGACATTAAACCCCAATCAAACATTAAAGGCATTATCTTTTGAAGAATATTCATGTTGTATGCTGTGGAGAAACATTTATGTATTACACTTTACATTCTGTTTATGTTGTTGTTGCTTACTTCTGAAAGTTATCTTTGCCATGAATGACATACCTTTAAAAAAAGTGTTACACCCTTTAGAAGTCAATCATAATTGACTCTTATTCTCTCTACTGCTTTCTAGCAATTTTCTATTGATGAATCTGTGTCTAACAGGATCTCAGTCTTGTCCTGGTGTTTTCAGAACTAAGCTGATCTGTTGTGGATCAGCTCTACTGTGTCATGTCCTTTATAAAGTCTGATCAGGTGTGGTTTTCTTTGTTTTCAGGCATGTTTTTTTTTTCAAACCGGCTACTTCTTTAACTGGAGTCCCATGACAATCATTCTCTCTGAGGTCCCATTATTGCTGCATAGACACAAGAGCATCTACTGGTTTTTCCACACTATTACTGTTTGACGTTAACAAATCTACGGTTCTCTCTAATGCACTATGAAATATCAGTTTTGTGGTAGCATTTCAACCAATGAGAAATAAGGAAGGCATGACAACTTGTTATTGACAACAACATACATTTAATACATTGACAAAGTTGAATTTGGAATCTGAAAAAATCCACCATTTGAAATTTTTAATTCGAGAAAAAAAATCTCTTCAAAATTTTTTGCAAGACCCAAGATTTCATGCGAGTATAATGTTTGTTTATGTTTCCAGGGATGCTTATGATTATTTTCTTTGAGTTAAATTTCAGATCTGAAGGTAAAGCTAATCTGTTTGTGGAGACCTCCAGATTGTCCTGGCTTGTTTGTTACCCATAACATCACACATTGGTCTGGCATGTGTCATAGGAATGAAATAACCTTAACTACATTGTTTAACCTCCACCCAGCAAAACACCTTCCATTCTTGTTATCATCACACTAATTATTCTCATTCAAAATTCATCAAATGACACGGGTATATCTATTTCATTGACCTGTTATCGCATGTAAAAAAAGGTGGTTCTTATATTTTCATTATGTCTCCTAAATTTGAACTCCACCAATATCTATGAGTATTTTGCTCTGATCAAGTTTTCCCTCTAGAGATTGATTTCTATGATTCCACTGAACAGTTTAGCATGATTTACTTAATTAACATTAACATAATGGACCAAAGTATATATTCTGATTTAAATAACTATTTTCCGATTGGTTTCATTTGTACATTGGTATCACAAGCCTGCGTTATAGCTGTATTAACCTTTAGTTCAACTTTAAACCCCAATCTACAGACAATATAGCAGTCTTGGAATTTATCTCAGTTTAGGTTAGTCAGTACACAAGAAAGGTATTTATCAGAATATGTGATAAGTGATTTCTTTAAAAATAAATAACCGTTTAAGCTTATCCAGTACTTACTTTTGTAGGAATAATATTTTGATTCAATAGATCAAGTCATTTAAAAATCGCCACATTGTGTTGAAGAAAAACTGCTTCAAAAATTCAGTCGGCCTAGCCTCCTCAGTCCTGTAACCGCTTTAATAAATATTCAAAACATTTTGTGTGACAGAAAAATGTTGTAAATTGCTTTACAGTCAATCTATACATGTTAGTGTTGGTTTTTCCTCATCATTCACAGTAAACCATACCTACATAGTTTTGAGAGCATGCGCATTTAAGAGCGTGAGTAGTTGGGCCCGGATCAGGACAATTAAGTGATTACTGGCTCATTAAAAGAGAAGCTGCCTCAAGGCGACAGTGAGAACTACAAGAGAAACGTGTTATAGAATTGTTTTCTCACAGGTTTAGGATCAGTAAATGTATGGGAGAATTTAATTGTCTGACAGTTACTTGTGAGCAATTCCTGCTCTTTGCTTATTAAATGGCAGGTGGGAATCACGAGATGTTCATGTATTTACATTGTATTACATACAGAGGAAGTTATAAACTACTAGTTTATAAAATTAACAAATTAGTACTTTTCAATTTGGTTTTGTCTTCCATATACGTGAGTAACACAAACTTCCGTCGATTATGTGAGCCTCGACGACGAGAAACTCTAATCCTTTAAACTTTGTGGAGACAACAGACCTGGCTGGGGAAGAAGAACAGTACTACGAGCAAGGGAGTTTTGCCTTGCTCGTATCAACATACTTCTGTTATACAAATGAAGTAAACAATTGCATTCATGCATTAACTGATCCTGAAACTTCAGAGTTTGTATATTAGTCAGTCCCTTTATATCTCCATATTGATAATAGGCCAGATAATTTGTTCATACACTGGCTTTTAATATCTCTCGATAATATCATATATAACACATCTGTATATCACTTGTTGTGTAGCTGTTATATATATTTTTTTTAATTTAAACGACACGGGTATAAAAAGAATAATCATCTCATGTTTTAAGAAAACATCCCAGAGACGAGTTTCTAAATAGACCAATAACCTATAGACCAATCATGACCATGTACATGCTAAAGTACATATGTGATTGTTGTGTATATAAATATATAGATTTTGCACATCTTTAAAGGCAAAATTCCTTGCATATTATTCGAGTTAATCATAGTTAAAGTGGTCATTTATATTGAGTTCTTTCCAATTTACATCAGAGAAATACAATGGGTGATCTATCACTTAGCCAGTATTACTCATATTCAAACTTCACTGTGGAATAGCTTTTTCAATTATTTATATCCACAATAAATTCTGCTTGTGTGGAGAGTTTTCACAAGATTTTAAATAAACAAGATATCAGACTGCTATTTTATAGATGATTTTACTGTGTTTTCTAATGTGACTACATTTCCCCATCACTCCCCCAAGCAATACAGCCCAATAAAGTGCAATAAATCAGTTTATTCGTAATTAATATAAATCAAGATTTTTATATGACAATTTCAAACCATACCAATTTTGGACAGAATGATATATTCAGCTAAATGAATAATGAATAAATATTTTGTAGTGGTAGAGAAAAATCGTTATTTCTAGTGTGAAATATGCCAGACAGTTCCGCTAGATATACAGATATAGACAATAAATTAAGATAAATGTACATTATAAAGTTATAAATTAATTTTAAAAAATATCTATATGTACATGTAGTATACAGTATTTATCAGAAGATGAATAACTAGATGTACATTTAAGGGTATATTAGTGTGGTTTAAATCTGATCTAAAATAGCTCTCGGTCATTGTGGGGTTCATGATAGAAGTCTAGCACATTGGGGTTCATTGATGGACATCAAGCACTGTTGGCTTCAAGACAGCATCCTGCACTGTGGGGTTCATGATGTAAGTCAGGCACTGTAGGTTTAATGATGGACGCGAAGCACTGTGGGTTCATGGTGATGGTCTGGCACTGTGGGTTCATGATGAAAATCCAGCTTTGGGGTTTATGATTAAAACCAGGCACTGTGGGTTCATGACGGAAATCCAGCTTTGGGGTTCATGATTAAAACCAGGCACTGTGGGTTCATGATGGAAATCCAGCTTTGGGGTTTATGATTAAAACCAGGCACTGTGAGTTCATGATGGAAATCCAGCTTTGGGGTTCATGATTAAAACCAGGCATTGTGGGGTTCATGATGGAAATCCAGCTTTGGAGTTCATGATTAAAACCAGGCACTGTGGGGTTCATGATGGAAATCCAGCTTTGGGGTTCATAATTAAAACCAGACATTGTGGGGTTCATGATGGAAATCCAGCTTTGGGGTTCATGATTAAAACCAGGCACTGTGGGTTCATGATGGAAATCCAGCTTTGGGGTTCATAATTAAAACCAGACACTGTGGGGTTCATGATGGAGCTCTGGCACTGTGGGGTTTATGATGGAAGTCTGGCACTATGGGGTCCATGATGGAAGTCTGGCACTATGGGTCCATGATGGAGGTCTACCACTGTGGAATACAGACACCAGGCACTGTGGTGTTCATGATTCAGGTGTGAAACTATAGAGGTCTGGCATTATATGGGGTTTATGATTGACATCAGGCACTGTGGGGCTCATAATGAAAGTCAGGCACAGTAAATGCCACGATGGAAGTCCTTGTAGCCTTTGTAGTGATTTCCAGAGTTGAAACACGTAGAACCAAATATTTGTTTCTCACTAAAAGAATTAATGGGATTTAAACAAGGCAGATTGGCAATGGAGTTACTCCGGGCTGCAATAACCCCTATATCAGTTGGAAGGTTACCTTTAAATATACTGAAATATGGCATCGACTTATCGTTTATTAATTTTATCAAATAACCTGAGGGTTACAGATATATACCAACCTAAGGACACTGGCAGCTGACATTATGACGCCACGCGACTCACACTCTTGTGTGTTACGGGTTAATAACATGTGTGAACTGTCCAAGCTCAACCGTTCTATAAATAGTCTATAGGTCTCGTGACGTACGTTAGGCACTTATTTTGAAAAGAAAGATATTTAATTGGTCAATATTTGTGGAGCTCTTCTGTTTAGTGATAAAAGTACCAAGAAATGGCCGCGTGAATGAATGTTACTGTAGTTCAAGCATTACCCAATGCTGAAGATCGAATTATAAAATGTATATAGCTCTATTATAAAATGAGACAGCATAATTCAAGACCAGAAATGATGCCCGTTTTACCTATATGCATTTTATTGCAGCCTGGAGTTTCACTTTAAATTAGAATTAAAAACAATAGGTTTTTAAACAGAAATATATATGCTTACGTCAAACGTAAATACATGTCGAGCAGTATTGTAGATATGATGTTACCTTGGTAGTTATCTTCATTTTGTGAAACGGATTCGAGATAAATTTTGTTCTTCCAATAGCACTGTAATTAAATAAAATAATAAGTACAAGATAAAAAAAAACATGTATCCCAAAATTCCCCGAGAGAATAAATTTATTCCTTGGTTCTGAACAAGAAAGGATGTGATCTCGTGGTCAGCTTTGATAACACAGTATCGCATGAATGCATGTTTAATTAAACTAGGATGATATCAAAACCTATAAATGTTAAGACAGAAAGAAATTAACCTAGTTTTTAATTTCGTATTGTTTAACATGTTTGACATTGGAACTGGAATTTACCATCTTAACGTTGTGCAAAGTATGCCATATCAAATATAAATAGTTAACCAACAGACTGCTTGATTTCCAATCTCTCTGCACACATTATATAATAAATAAACACACCATATATATCGCTAACCAAAGACCTTAGCATAATAAATATTTACTTTGTTATGGTGGTTTTGTTTATTTCAGGTTATATTTGTTGAACCTTTGCTTGTGTTTGCTATCATTTAATTATTGATAAAGTAAATTAATGTCTAGCCATAACCGAAGGCTTTATTTGAAGTTAGATACTGGAGTACAATAACTAGATTTAACAACATGGTTTTATCGACCTTTTTGATTGTTCCTGATAATGGTTTTATTAAACCGAAATAATGAAACTAAAAACGCATATCTTGTTGATTCTCAGAGTTATGACAAAGCGATCTTAGCCTAAGTTCATCTTAATTGTCATGGTGACCAGTACTGAAGGTATTGTGTCGTCATGGTAATTGAGAACGATTAAGACTAAAATTGCTTTGTGGAACAATACCCTGATGATGGTTTAACGAAACTTAAAGAAGATAAGAAATGCATATCACGCAGTTGTTTCTTTGGTCTAATATGTTATTTGTTTAAGACATACTTATTTTTTCGTTATTTTGGGATAACACTTTCTTAGTTTGAACAGATTGTAGTTCAGAAAATTTTGCAGGTTGACACCCGTCCGGGAATCGAACCCACGACCCTCAGAGTTGGGCACCAAATCGCCAGCAGTAAAGCAGAAGGTTGGGCCAGATTCCACAAAGCAGTTTTATGCTTAAGTCAAACTGTTTAAAGGCCCTCACATTTCTTCGTTTTGAATTTGAACATTTAATATTTAAGCATAATTATTATAACGTAAGTAAGTCACAATTACAGGTATTACTTTAAAACTAAGTTAAGACAAGTTGCCAAAATATCAAATTTAGTATTTTGACATAAGTCAGAAAATACTTTGTGGAACCGGCCCCTGGTGGCTGAGTGGTCTAGGTGGCCGGCATTTACTGCTGGCGATTCGGTGCCCAACTCTGAGGGTCGTGGGTTCGATTCCCGGACGGGTTTCAACCTGCACAATTTTCTGAACTATAATCTGTTCAAATTAAGAAAGTGTTATCCCAAAATAACGAAAATACTGTTAATCTTCACTTTCTAAAAGACACCAAAAAATATTCATCAGGTTATATGTCCAGTATTAAATATAGTTATCACTGTGATTAGATAAAACTTTATACTTCGTAATCCTGATGAGGGACACCATGGATTCTTATTTCAGTTCAAGGAACCAGAGCATACTAAGGTCATATAAAAAGCATTGAACGATGATTCACAAATGGTGACTTTGGGCGATCTCACGCTGTTACTCGTCTTGTACGACTCCAATAAGACGCCAATCAGATCTACAATAGCTTGTACATTTGAAATAATCGTCTTGCAAATCGCGTTCAATGACCTAAATAAATGCGGAGTTTCCGAAATATTACGGTCTCGTTTGCTCAATGCAAGTCCACGAAACTTGCCTAAGCTAACTAGGGCAAAGCCGATGGAATTCTCAGTTAACCCATAACAAAATATCGCGGAGATGCTCAGGAAATGGTTATGATCAGATTGCACACACCTGAATACTTATATTCTGATACTAAAATTAAGATATGGTAGTCATTTTAAGTGTAGTGGTACGTTCTTAGTACCACGATTGGCGGCACGATTGAAATCGTCGTCTTAATCGTGGAGTAATTGTGGTGATCCTATCAGATCTTTATGTCAGTCGTGGAAATCGCGTTAATGGTAGAACAGTTTTGGATGGTTCAATATATTTCTACGATCAACACAATTGCCACGACTGGCCTCAAGATCTGATAGTATCACCAGGATTTCTCCCCGATTAAGACCACTATAGACTGAGAAGTCTGTGCATGCAACGATCACCGATTGCAGTGATTTAAGTTATTTACGGTAAAAATCAAACCTTTGTTTAATCAACTTTCACCAAGACCAGTACTGATTATAGAACTGCCTATCAGATGTCAAAACCTCTTGTATTTTTCGAATAAAAACTTTATGTTTTTGTTGGGTACTTCCCATTGATGTTTCCTTTTTGTGCCCAAACACGGAATGCTCAGAGGTGGGTATTAGAGAACAAACAGAAAATACAGAAGTGCTATTTGATTAATAAATTGATGTCCTCTTTAGATAAAATTCCGACTACATACTACTTAGTACATAATCCTTAATGCCATTAATAGTATACTAAAGACATTTAACGTCGGTGAATGGGATTTGTGTGAATGTTGAGAAGCCAGTCGATGTATGACGATGTGAGACTGATACGCAAAAAAAAAACATGGCTTTAAAAGAACTCTGAGTTGGCAGAGAGCTAGAAAAAGTCAGCTCAGACGAACAGCTGGAGACGTTAAAGCGAGTGATTGTGTTGGTATCTGTCAATTTGGTAAATTGAATGTAAGATGATCGTTTAGGAAAGAATTTCATTCACGTGTATATACAACAGATTGGAGAAAGCAACACTACGATAGTTACGATACAGCTATGTTTGTGTGAAATGTTCATTATAAATTTATAGCGGTTCAGAGGCTCAACCATTACACAGAAGCACACAGATTCATTAAATAGTTACGGACTATTCTAAAAGAAATATGTTTAGACGTTTGGACCAAATGTTGTGTTAGACGCTTGCACTAAGTATCCTTTCAGATGTTTGATTTAAGTTCTTTTTACTCACGAGACATTTCAATTTTTGACGTCGGGAACAAGCGAATTTTAGAGAAGCTGAATAAGCGAATGAAACGAACGTCGGCCCAGATAAAATAAACGTGATTGGAGCTTTACTTATTATTTAACTTATTTTATGGATTTTCGAACAAGTAAACAGATTTATCAGATAACTCGGGACAATTTTATGGATAAACAACTTCTTTATTATAGCGGAGCTGACGTTTTATCAGATTTATCAGGTCACAATCCTCTGTCAATATTCTCCTGTTAATCTGCTTCCAATAACTGATGTAACTTAACGTATTCGTTTATGTCAGAGTGACAGCGATTATGCCGTGTATCAAAATCCTCAGATATAACGCGATACGCTGTCATTCTCCAAGTAAGACCTACAAAAAAGCCGGTTACTTCTTTAATTTAAAAAATACAGACAGCCATTGACGGTCTTGTCGTCTTAATCCCCAAGTCGTCAAAATGTGTGATTATGTTTAGATCCAATCAGTCTGGTTATCATTGACTTATGTCCCGACAAGTTATTTGTCATGACAAAAATCTAGAAATTAATCCAAACACGCATAAAAGCTAAAAAAAAGACATATGTCTCCAAAGAAATCCCACGCTGTTTAACTATAAAAATAGCCCACACGAACATGTGCCCTATGTATTTGTATATAGGAATAAGACTATTTGTGTTCACGTTGTTAGTTATAATGCAGTCAAATCAATAAAAAAGAACCAAAGCAACTGTTTTACTGAAAGATATTTATCACGATTCCGACACAAAGATTTTAAGAAATATGAAGTTTGAAAATATTAACATTTATTGTTTTATGTGTATTCTACGGCACCTTGCATTGCTACTAGCGCATAATAAAAAGAGACATATACCAAGAGCTCTCTTGTATTTCCAGCCTCTATGACCCTCAGTTGTTTGTTTAAAATCAATTATTCAACTATATATACGCCAAATATCGATTAATCGAAAAGGGATTACTAGATATATAGACACGTTTAGTACTAAGCCACCGTCTATCTCACTTATTACAAACTTACAAAAAACTTTTTCAAACAACATATGCATGCATCTAAGATCAGTGAAACCTCTTCACAACGTGCAGGTTAAGAATTTTTGGAGTACAACTAAAGACCCCCCAACACTGTCTGACCTCGGAACTAAAATAATTACTCCACATATTTGTTCATAATTTAGTAGCATGTGATGATTGCTAAGTAGTCAGTTGGCTAACAAATCGGCGCAGATGGTACATGTAAGTATTCGAGTAAAGCCGATGATGCCACAGTTAATCCATTCGTAGCACATACCATTCACATGGTAAGCATATGAACATATATTTTAATTCTTACGATAAAGCAACTCATAATATTATCAAGATCGTATATAGTCTGCACAACAGACCTCTAAAACAAAGCGCATTTAGCCAGTTGTTATATCTATATGTCGCGTTGTATGATTTTCTCAGCAACAATACCACAAATATTTACACCTCCAGAAATTCAATTCAAACATTACGCTAGTTTTTAAAGTACGTCAGAAAGAAGTACTTTAAGCTCCGTCTCAAGCAAAACCAATACAACTATGTAAAGAGTCGCTTAAAGAAAACTCGACCCACAACACAGATTAACGTATGAGCTAAGAGATTTATCAGGTATCTATAGCTCTTGTGTTTTTTAATCAATAGGTAGCAGTTAAGGTTGTTCTCTGCACGGTTTTCAGTGTCTATCTAAACAATGTAAAGTAAGTACGTTCGTGATTGAGTGTTGGGACTTCTGATAATGTATTACGATGCATGTGAGAATGACACAAGAGAAACCCAGATAAAAAGTACTAGACATCTATTGAAACAATACAGCGGCGTCTCTCCGTCGAGAACGTGGGTGTCAAAAAAATAGATGCACTGCAGTGCTTGTTTCAGGTTTAGTTCAATTTCACTTATATGCTGAAAGCAATATTGAGATCGCATCATCTCAGACTGCCTGAAAAAGTTAGATGTATTTTAATGACATTGTAGAACCCAGCTTGCCTTGTGATTGGATGTCTACCTTATATATACTGGGCTAGATGGTGCAAATATTGAAATAGAGTTGAGTTCTTGTTGGCTTGTCAACTTCAACAGCAATAAAATACAGGAAAAAGGATTCATGTCTTGTCGTTATCATTTTTCTTTCTGTTTATTTTTGGCTTTATTTTGCAAAAACGAGTTCGCATTTATCGGAACAATACCGTCAAAGCATTTCTATATATTATATTGATATTGCCCATTTACATAATCTGTTATATAATCGATATGTATCGATTATATAACAGATTATGTTCTGGGGTTTTTTATTCACTTTACAATTTTTTGTCCCTGTTTCACAAAACAAAAAAATACTATACAGTGCGAATTCAAACTTCAACAAAAGAAACACATGCAACGGCTTCATTGAGTGTTCAAGCTTTCATAATTTTGACATTTTATAAGTTTATCTTATAAACACAACCACGTCGAGCTATTAGAGTTACAAACTCTTACCAATACATCTAGAATTGCCACTAGTCTACAATAAGCAGACATGGTAAGTTTCAACTACTCATAGCTAATTAAATTATTAATTATAATGATAGGTAGCACAAACATTTATTTTATTTCGATTTTATTTTCTCACAGGTGGCAAACATCAAATATACTCCCGTTTCCATTTATTGTCATGGAATTGTAATAATCAATTACAATTGATTATTAATCGTAATTTATCACACGCTGAGTTAAGAATAAAGGTGTTGTGTAAAGTATCAAAAATTGTCATGCTAGACAATACGTCGTCGAAATACATCAACGTTTTATACATATATCAGATACAAATAAGGCAAACCTAATTTTCCATCTTGTAAATTACCAGTCAACATAAAGCTTACTGTACAGAGCCCCGTAACCAAAACGTACGAGGGAATAGAAGAGTGTTAAAGATTCTTGGTGAATATACTAAATAATGTTACTCTGTTTGATTCTGTCTGAACGACGAACACTATTTTGTCACATATCAGGGCTGACTTTAACTCAAATGTAAGGCTGGTCTGATAAATCTTATCCAGATATCTTTCTGTGAGTGGTTTTACTCTTAATTGTTTCACATTTGTTTGCTCTAAATGTCCAGGTCGACATTTGCTCTACATGTACCTTTCAAGCGTTTGCTATAAATGTCCAGGTCGACATTTGCTCTACATGCACTTTTCAGGCGTTTGCTGTAAATGTCCAGGTCGACATTGGCTCTACATGCAATTTTCAGGCGTTTGCCCTAAATGTCCAGGTCGACATTGGCTCTACATGCACTTTTCAGGCGTTTGCTCTAAATGTCCAGGTCGACATTTGCTCTACATGCACTTTTCAGGCGTTTGCTCTAAATGTCCAGGTCGACATTTGCTCTACATGCACTTTTCAGGCGATTGCTCTAAATGTCGTTTTAGACGTTTGCTAGAAATGTCATGTTGATAGTTTTAGTAACGTTCCCCTCTTTTTTTATTCCTTAACTACAGTCACAAGATTTTTTTTTAAGGAAAAAAGAGTTTACTTTTAGTTATTTGCAGTAAATATAATTGCCAGTTGTTTTCTTTATATTTAACGTTTACATATTCATGCGGCCAGAGTGATCCCAGACTGTGATACTCAATTGTCTGAATTGTTCTTGGCGTTGAAATGGCTACCGTTCAAATACAGAGTCATGTATCGTGAATATGTACTTGTTTTCAAGTGTCGAAATGGATTAAGTTATTCATACTTAAAATATTTATTTAATTTAATAGTTTGCAATTATACTAGAAAAAACTTACAACTATGAAAAATATTTGTCCTGATTACTTGCCAGTGTTTAAATAAAGTCAATAATTATTATCAATCTCTCCTTCGCTGCTTACTATACTTACTTCAAATATTGTAGTCAGTTGTTGAATCTAAATGTTTCTAACAGTTGCTTACACTAAATCGTATTGTCAGTTGTTTTATACTTTAACAGAATTTGCCAGTTGCTGGTCAGTCGTTTTGTTGTTGGAATTTTGCGCTCACTTATTCTGAGCAAGCTGTGATCGCCAGGAATGGATAAATCAAATGCCCTCTGAAAAACATCTTGTTTTCGATCCAATGTAATCATCATTGTAGAAGAGAAATTAATTATTAAAAGACTTTTATTTGTCTGAAGCGCGATGGGACATTCTGACGAGTTAAGCATTTACCCTACTTATTCGACCAGGCTGTCTAGGGCTCTTCGTTTGTTTTGTGTGTGCGTTTTTTATCAATCAATAACTGTTTTTTTCCCCGTAGAAATCACATCTCATAGATTTATAATGTAAAATCTTACTGTTAATCACACATAGAAAAATGCGTAAACTATGTTATAAAGATCCAAATATTATCAAATTTAACTTTTAGAGCTTTTGCATTTGTTTCCGAGAGCGAATATAAAATATGAGTTAAAATAGACTTTTGTAAATGAAGTAATCAACTAAAAGGTCTTCCTTAGCTTTATATACCATTGTTGAGCGTTACCAAATCAATGATATGATCTATTTATTATGTATACCATTATCTTCCCTTTGAATTCCAGGTGATTCCTGATATAACCTACCGGCAGTACAATTTCATAATATAAGTGAAATATCCTTAAGTACGTCGTTAAATTATTAAGGGCTTGGGTTGCTCTTTTTATATCATCGCGCATAAAGAAAGGAAAGCCAGTGAAATTAATTCGAGTATGGTAATGCCTTTTGTCTACGACGTGATATGGTGAGACTTGTAGTCTCCAATCATGCAGTTCGTGGCTTGTTTTGGGATCATTGTATTTGTCTACAACACTCATTCAGTAAGAAACACAAGGCGCGAATATCTTTTGTTTTACCAATTCTTTGTCGTAACAATAAACTATAAAACATGGCTGATAACAAACAAAGACTTGTTTCTGTGTTAAATGTGTCCACTTTTCTATAGGAATAAGTCAAACCTATATTCATTAAATTAAAACATTCAATCAATCAATCTAACAAACATTCCATCAATGTATAAACCAATTAATCCAATCAGTCAATCAATCTAATCTAATTTTCTAATTAATATGTTACCATATTGTATCAAAGATACGTCCTCCACTTACAAGTGTGGGGAGATGAAATAAACTGTGATCCTAAAGGAATTGCTATCTGCCAAAAATGATAACCAGACACATATTTCATCATTTGTTCTGTTCAATCTATCCTAATTTGATGTATGCTGTAATTGATTGACACAGGTGATTTGGGGAAAAAGGTCGAGGTACCAAGGAGATTTCCAGCCAATCAAATATCTAGATTGTAAGTTCGGGTTCGTGCATTTTTGGTTGACTTCAACTTTATTTTCCCGATTGTTTTGTGTTCAATGGATTGGATAAATCAAGGTCACGGTGAAGAATAGACTCGATTTGTTCCAAATCCAATCATCATTGCAGAAAATAAATGAATTATTTAAAGGCTTCGATTGGTCAGAATCCCAATTGCACATTTTGACAAAGATAACAGTGACCTGTTCTTCTAACAAGTAGTTAAGGGCTTTGTATCTTTAATGGTTTTTGTTTGTTATAAATAAATTGATATATTGTCTTCAAGGCTTTAAAAAAGGCATAATTGCTTTGGTCAGAATGAAGCAAAACTAGTGTATCCGTTAATAAAGGGAAGACAAACTGAATTGAAATGTATACTTCGGGGCGTTTCTTTCCGTTTATTAAACGAACCGCTAACAATGTTATGACATGTGGAACAAATGTGCAATACTATCCCGGCAGTAAACTCTAAAAGAGGGAAATAATGGTATGTAGTTTGGCTTATGACAATTAGAATTCTATTTCAAAAATCGCCTCTAATTTGAGGATGTGGACGCTTTCTTCAGTCTTAGATATGTTAAGGTAAATCTTATTTTGCCTTAATATTGCTCAGTCCATCAGAACACCGAGGCAACATGAAACAAAGTCACGGAACGTTATCATTTTGACGAAATCTACCTCATATAAAAAATCTATAAAACACGTCTAGCTGCAAGGTAAGAACTATGTCTCCAAAGAAATCCAGGATTGTTTAACTACAACAGAAAGCCGGGTGGTACCACACGCACCTGTGTCTCGTTTCCGCGCACAATGAATCTAGTATTTGTATTGTTCAGTCACATCAATGCACAGACCATGTACGATTGTCCTTAATAAAATGGTAATTATTAATAAAACACGAAAAGTAAATTTAGTTAGTTTATTTCTTTTTTAATATTACTTTTGTGTCGCATTTGGATTGATTTATCTTATATAAGGGCGTGCGAGCCCAAGAGGCGGACAAATGCCCCCTTCGACGTCACTGGCAATAACTAAATAGTCAGATAGAATAAAACTAAGACAAACATATCCCAAAACAGCATAGGTTATGAAAGTGAAGACATTGCACTTCTGTCGACGCTGAGAAACTCCGGCTATTACAAGAAGTATGAAAAACTGTTCATCAGAATATAGTTGAAGACAAAAATACATTAACAAATATTTTAGAAGAGGGAGGGCAAATACTGCAATGTCATAACAGTTTAGATATCAAGTCAAAATGCAGGCTCTTGCAAAACAGAATGTTCATCTGCATGGTTTATTTAATTACTTCTCCATCGCAGACAGTGTAGGCCGAAATTTGTTAAGTTATCTTTAAGTGTATGGAGACAACTAAGAGATTTAAGGGTTTCCCTGGTCCAAAGGTACTGATACATTGGCGGCGTCTGTCTTTCAGGCATTCGGCGTGGTCGCGCCCACATTTTCCGGTAAAGTAGACAATTCATGGATTTGACAATTTTGTAACTGTTTCTGGTAATTCAAATTGACTAGAAAATTATCTTTTTGACTAAATTGAGTAAATGGTGTCCTACAATAATATGCATTCTTGCCTCTTTCTATTTAACCTTTTACAAAGGTAACAAAATAAATATGTTACAGACTCCCGTTGACCTAATCAAAAAGCAAGTGAACTGAACTGTTCTATTTTTACCAGTTAAAAAAAAACAGACAGTTGTTTTTTTCTGGATTGAAAGTGAGAAACTATCATTTTTCAAGCTGCTGTTTCTGTGGAATTCCTGGAATAACCTGCAGGACACCTGCGTTCCCGATTTTAAGTGGGCCGTTCTACTTTTCGTACAATTCCATCTCATGCCCTTAGAATGAACTCAACCCGGTACCGTTCTAGAAAAAAATCAGATACCTGGAAGCAACACATGCGACAACTATATCAAGTGCGAACAAAAAAACATCTCGTTTCCAACACTGCAAAACGGCGATATATCTCAGAAAAGAAAACTCAGTATAATAAGTGTTTCAAGTCAACCTTTTCCCAAATATTTGTCTCAATGATGTTTTAATTACTTCATAGCCGCCGGTATGCCCAGGCAGGAACCTTGATGATGATTATCTTGCGACCTCCTTGTCTTTGGAGTATGGAGACATTCATGGGATTAACCAACATAGTTTTTGGCAGATAAAAATAAGGTAATACATCTGAGGTAGTAAATCCATAAAGCATTAAATCACTTTCATTAAGGGCAGTACATAACTAAACACGCCAACAGCATGTAGAATTTAATAAATTGCTATAGATTTATTTTTTTGGTGGAGGGGGGTTGAGAATGCACATTTCATGCTTTATATTTCTCTTAACGGTAGGTTGACTTCCACACCGCTTTCTACAGATACACTCAGAATAGACTCAGTCTGAATTTCCGTCCTACTCGTTCGCAACTCCATGCAACGAAATTTCAAGAGACATTCCGACAGAGGAGACATCGAGACAGTATTGAAACAAACTACACTCACAACGCACTCAGTAGTATCAGATGACTTACCCTCTCTGACTGAAATTTAAACAGATCTGTAACATTTATATTTCAACTGTGAAACAACGAAATTATTGTTCCGGGAAGTACATACTAACGATAATTAGGTTGTCCATTGTGTCATCGATTATTTCAGTTCCATTTCCATGTCTTATATGGTTTTTTTTTTCAACACATGAAATATCCGGATACGGCTCTCGACACTAAGAGTTCTGAAATGTAAATACGTAAATAAAAAAAAACGTAAATACCATGCTGAGCCGTATTGTAGATATGACGTTACCGTGGTAGTTATTTTCACCCTTGGCTAAGATCACTTTGTGAAAA
>JAVFBX010178212.1:0-14869 GCA_034783855.1 Mopalia kennerleyi
AAGTGGACAATCCGTCGTCATATAAGTGAAATACCCTTGAGTACGACGTTAAACCCCAATCAAACAAACAAACACATTGGCAGTCGAGCAAATACTAAAAAGGTTTTATGTGATGAAGTTTGGACTAACATTATCATCAATCGGTAGCATTTAAAATTTGAAACGATTTATAGATTTGAACTGGTTTATTTTTAAATCAAAGTATGATGGTCAATCAATTATCAATCATGCTTGAGGTGGAAATAGACACCTCTTTTGATACTAACAGTATTTAACCATTTCTATTCAGGACAAATTTTAGGTTTCATTATAATAATAAAAATGGTCAAGTCATCTCAGAAAAAAATTATTTGTGCTTTTGTTCTGTTTTTAATTTGTTATCTTTGTTTTGTAAAGAAATTCAACTGTTTTTGCTTGAACTTTTGTTTAATATAAATGTATTGTTTACCTTTCAATTCAATTTGAAAAATAACTTATTGTTATTATAATGCTGATCCATATTACTTATCAACTCACGATGTATTGCCCTTGTATGACACATGTTCCCACCAATATATTTGTCACAGGCCGAGGGTTCGGTTTTATATTCCTTCCAATCCAAATAAATATTCCTACATGTACTTAATTTGATATTAATGTAAATTATTATGCAATATTAAATTTTCTGTTAGAATGTTACTTAGTTATGATTTAAATACAAAAAAAATAAACAAATTGCTCTGTTAATATCTGAAAAGATTTATAGGCATTTGAAAGTTTTGTGTAAGTGTTTAAAATTTTGCAGCTTTCATTGATTTTGTTGTACTTTTTAATAATTTAATTTGTATATATTAATCCCAGTTATTATGAAATTAAGATTTTCTGTTTGCTTATGTTGTTTGCCCAGAAAGTGGAAATGGCCATAGTTCAAAACTGGCGACTGACGCCCCACCCAGCAGTAAGGTCAGCGAGGTAAGATATATGCATGCTTTCTAAATAACATTCTATATGTAGGCTTGTAGTGAAGAGTTCCAAATCTTACATACTTATTCACTGTGTATGTTTATGTCTGTACCTTTCCATAGAAATTGAAATCACAGCTTACCGAAAAATAAATAAATAATGTAGAGCTGAGCCCTTCTCATAAGAATTCATAGATAAGATAAGACTCATTCATTCATTCATTCACATCTGTACCTTCCATAAATAATATATTTTCCTACAATTAGAATTTCTAATTTCATAAAATACAACTTTCTTTTCACAAGTACATATATTCATTTAAAAATAAATCAATCTTTGTTGATATACTGTATCCAAAGGGAGACATAATAAGGAGTTTTTAGCTTAATTTTCTCTCATTTTTCTCTCATTTATTCTTTCATGGAATAATACAGATTTCTATAAACCAAGATTCATTCAAAGATATATTTATTTATATCTTTACACCAACAGTTATCTAGTAAAACCGCATTCCACTTAACCTTGGGTATTCTGAGCATACGACCATTGATTATAACATCGATCTGTTGTGTTGTTTTGCATCATAATTTGCCCTAAAAGCTATTAAGGAGCAATAATAAGCTGATTTGTTGACTTGATTTTGCATCCTGTGCCTGTCCTATTTTGTGTTTATGTGTTGCCATTGGTATTAGGGATGTTTCCCTTTGCTCATTGGTCTGGTCACCATCATATGAGTAAACAACCTGAAGTACTCTGTTAAACACCAATCAAAGGAACTACTAACTAACAGGACCATGCTGTGTGTGTTATGTCTGTCTTATATCCTGTGTTCCTCCATCATGTCTGAAGGTTTCTGCAGCACGCTTTAACTGACCAGGAGTTTTACATTAAACTCCAATCAATCAAAATTATAGGGTGACACATAATTATATGAGTGAAATAATCTGTAAAAGTAGGACATAGTACATCTGAGCACAAATAAACAGACCTCAATCTATATTAAATACATCACAGAAAAACATCAAATCAGTGAAGTTGTTATTTTCTCACTAATTTTTGTAGTCTCAGTGCTAGTTGTGTTCTTCTTTACAGTATATCTCTAACACCCTCTCCAATTGTCTGGCACAATTCATTATAATAGACTGTGTTATAACTTATATGTATAACTTTATTGCGTACTGTATATGTTGTGTAAGTGCTACCTAATCTTCATCCCACCCACCTTAACTTAACAGGGTGATGATTTGTCGGAGAGTCGTAGACTGGTCGACACCCCCATGAAAACCCCCCGCTATAATCCAAGTAACAAGGTGACTGCAGCTTTCTAACACTTAGCTTTCAGGTGCATGGCTTTCCTTACCCAGATAGTTCTCCAAGCAATTATACCAACTCTTTTATATTTAGGGGCCCTGTGTGTGGCCAAGTGGTTAGCATGTCAGCCTAAAAATGCTACCCCAAGTTCAATGTACTGCACATGTGTCCGTGTAATTTACCATTGGAAATATATTTGTTTATTCAGTTTCAATAATCCTGAAGTACAGTTAATTGATTGCAGCTTCTCAATAACTAGTCGACAGCCTAACAAACTTTCCAAAAAATATATAATAAAATACTGTGCTGATATGTATGAGCACATTTAAGAAGCAGAAAGCCTTGAGCTCTGACCCCAAACATTTATAAAAGCGGTTGATATTTTTCTATGGAGAACTATTGGTAAAGAAGCATTTGTTTCGCATGTTTATATATTACATGTATATGTGTTGTACTTTTGGATATTTATGATATTATATATATATATGTGTGATTCCAGGTATGTGTCTCATCGTTTATCTGTCTCTTCCCACAGAAATATATACCTGCTTGTGAACAAAACTCCACACCAATTCAGTTATAGACTACAAGTACCTGCATGTTCTTATCTCAACACACCACCACAGCATGTTTGTGCAATTAGCATGTGTCTGTCTTAATATAGCAATTTTACACAGTTTGAAAATACATACTCAATATCATTTAAATCTCTTTCTGTCATGACTTTTATATTCTCTAGATATAAACAATATTATCTAATATCTCCCAGTTGTGGTACTTTTTCCTAAGTTTAATAATGTGACAGCAGTGTCATTTCAAACATCTGTGAATTCTGAAGTTCGGATTGAAGATAATTTGTGCTCAGCTTGTCATTTGAATGTATTCCTGTTCTTGAAGAGATGTTTCTGGACATTGTGATGAAAAATAAATTCAATTATATCTGTACTATTCCATTTTATTTCAATTCATTTGATCACAGAAATTCATAGAAACTATAAAATACAACAACAGATGAAACAGTTTAACTCAGTTGAGTCTCTATTAACTGGAAATGTCTGACAAAAAATGCAGATTTAATAATAAAATGACTGTTTAGTCACTGTAGATTTTTTAAGTGTTCTGGTAAAAAAAAGATTATTTAACCATCTAGGAGTAGGAGAAACTATTTTGATAACATGAACATATAGGAGGATGGAGATCCTGTGTAGGCCTAAAGATCTGTGTATAAAGGAAATTAGTATCACCTGTGTATTTTGTTTTCAAAATGGTAGAAGAAAGATGTCAAACTTCCTAGTAAGATTTAAACTAACAAAAAATGATGGTGGGCGTATATCTTACAATTCTCATGAACACTCTGAACAGGCAGAAATCCTGTAAAAGCTTTTATATCAAATAATAGCCATTCTTCCTAAATAAATGTCCTGCTTTTTTATCCAGGGTAATTCTTCCCTATATTTTGTGGATGGGAAACGAATGATTGACTATATATTGGCCTATGTTCCTGATGGCAATGCTGACAAGGCCAGGAAGAGGGATGTGTTCCTGGAAAACCTCAAGAGCCAAGGACTCGAATTGGAAGTCGCTGATAGATCTGTGAGTTAACATCCTATTTACAAATACAGGATTTACTTTATTTTAATTTTTTATATAATTAATTTATTTGGTTAGTGAAAGAATATGTCTGTTCGAAAAGAAAGAGGAACATGTTGTGTTTTGCCTGAAACTAGTGAAATTACAAAAACGTGTAATTGTGTCAAGTGTATAGGTTAGAAATTGTAAAATTATGTCAAAACTAGTTTTATGTTTTTGGTCATATAGAGCATGACTTGAATGATCTTTCGAAAAGTCAAATCAGCATTGTCATATAGGTGTAAATGTGTTAATAATAAATTGTCTCCTTCATTTTGATCTTATGACCAGGATAGTGGAACTCTGCATGATGAATGAACCTTTCTTTACTTTTTCAAGCAATAATTTTTCAAACTTTAGGAGGAAAAATCTTTTCTAGCCTTTAATTTTAATTTTTTTTTAAATTCTCTTTGGTAAAACTTGGATGCACGGAGACGGATTAATTTTGTTGTTTGTTTTTATTCACTGTGTTTGCATTTACAACTTGATATTTCATGCCTTTTTTTCCTGGTTTAATTTTCTATTTTGTGACTGATTGCGTTGGTGAGTATACAGCAGGTACAGGTGCATGCTCACACATTTGTCCTCGTTTGGTTGGTCATGGGTTGTTACTGTGACTTCCTGTATAAGCCTTTTATGATCTTTCCCTTTATAATACCTGTCATTTACCAAAATGCTATATTTATAAATATTCCTGGGTTGAGAAAATCTACACTGTTGTTATGATGTTGTGTGTAACACAGGTAAACTTATTAACCAATCAATCTTCACGTTTAGTCCTGAGTTTTATACAAAAGTTTCCATAAGAAACTAAACAGGTGAGGTATATGTCTCCTATATAGGCCTAATTATATGTTTGTTATCATTACATGTAGGTAAGCCATTTTCCCAACTCACACAAACAAATAAATAAATAATTGCTGATTGTATATATGTGTGACAAACACGAGATGTGGCCTTGTTTTCCTTTGAAAAAGAGACTTGATATTTTCCCCCCTAACAAAGCATGAGTTACATAGTCTTATAGAATAAAGAAAACAAATCTATAAACTCATTGCCTTCTAGTATGAAAACACAAATGAGAAAACAAATCGGTTCCATCAGTAGTTCCAGATGTGCTGCTTATCAGATCCACATCTCTATGATATTATACAGTAATTGTGATTCTGGTATCGAGTGTGACCGTTTAGTTTAATGACTGCAATGAAAGCTCTCTTAATGACTTCTAATCTACTGGGAATCCAAAGCCACTTAGACCTACTGAATTTATATGCATGATGCAAATGTTTAAAGTTAGCTATATAGTTGCCTGTCCTACAATTAGTAGAGTTAACATGTACATATCAACAGGACATCTATCCCACCAGAGTTTTCCTGAGGATTATATATGCTTGTAAATAAAGTAGGACTTCTATAGAGTTCTGCCCAGCTCAGCTGTAGTAATATTGAATGTGAATAAATATGATTGATCAGAGGTCTGTATGTAATCAAGCTACATGAACTAGGTCTGTAAAATAACTAAATATTTGTATACCATGGCCTGATGATTAAGGTCCGCGGCCGTGGCTTACTGTTAGCAAGTGCGCTTACTAATCCTACTCCAATGTACTGTTTAAAGGATCAGGTCGGTCCATTAACCATCAGGTATATGAGTGAGTTACACGTTGTGGCTCTGGCAATCGGGGGGGGGTTAACGAGGTTTCCTCTCAGTTTTCCATCTTAATTAGGCATGAAACAGTGTGAAGTGGACAATCCATCATCATATTATAAAGTGAAATACCCTTGAGTACGATGTTTAACCCAAATCAAACAAATAAACTGATGGTTTAGCACCCTCTCCGTATGCTTGTCCGTGTACAGGGAGGTACTAGTGTATGTTAATAGGGAGCTTCATTTTCCTGTTGCTCTCTGAGTTCTGAGGCAACATGAAGCCTATCTGTTTGTGATATCTTTGTAGTGTGCCCTGTGGTTACCTTCAACAATCAGGCTGGCATAAGTTTTAAACAGATGTGTTATTAAATTAATGAAAATTGACTGCAAATTAACTTGAGTCAAACCAAGTCTTGTCAATTCCCAATGCTTTCAGATAATGACAGTTGAAAAATATTGAAATATATTTTGATCAACTTTTTAGGACATTACTGTTATTAGAAATCCTTGTGGGATGAACTCTGAAAGGGTTTAATCATGACAACCGATCACTAGGACTATGTGACCAGAGGGTTTTCGTTGGTTTAGTAGCTTCATCTCTCATATTGGCATACATCAGATTTCCCACTGCATACAGTAGCCCAAACACTATTCAGATCCAAGCTAATCTGTCCCGGCTCTGTATCTTTTTCACTGATGGTTGATCTGAAGGCTATTTGCACCAAGCAGCTAATTTTACCACCACTATATAGTTCCTTCATAATGGCTGGATTTTAAGTACAGCTATTAGGGCCGTGTAAAGTTAAAGTATAGCATTTAAAACAGAAGCTGGTTCACACTAACACCAGATTAAACCTTGAACTGCTAACACCGGGTTAGAAATAGACCTTCAACATGGTGGGAAATCATCTACCAGTGGATTAAATTTAATTGCGCTCTGAGCAACTCCCCCCTGATGATTAGTAAAAATAATAACTGTTGAGTATGATGTTAATAGTGTTGGGTTATTGGTGATTTAAATGGTTAAACCCACTATTAGAAGAGACCTGGATTGCGGTGCTTGTGGGCTGGATTCTTAAGCAGCATGTCTTATAGTATGAACCGGTACATTATAGTAAATAAAGAAACTGTTTATATGCTTAAGGGGCTTAGATATGCTGGCTTATAAAATAGAGCATAAAATGTTGGAAGAAAAGCTTTTCAAAGTTTCAGGAAAAAAAGCTCATCATGGCATTAAATCACTCCTTATATAAGATCTTTGTGAACACTGCCACCATACTGAATGTTGTGAAGAATACACCCAGTTAAAACATGTAACCAGCTGACAGATTAATAAACAAAATTTTGTAGGTTCATTTATACAGGTGTCCAAATTTCCATTCACTGTTTTCTAATTACTTTTTTTTACTTATAAGTTCAGTACTGTTCTATTTCCATTTAAATTTTAATAGAATTCGATATCTAGACCAACATATTCTCCAAGGAGAGCAATACTGTCTAAGCACTGGAGGAAAATTAACTTTCCAACAATATGGAAACGCTTCATGTCTTGGTTGTGCTGGTGTCAATTATTGTTGGAATACACCGCCGTAACATAAGTGAAATACCCTTTAAGCACGGCGTAAAAAATCAATCAATCATAGGAATCACTAAAAATAAAATATTACAAATTGATTATGTGGTATAAACTAGACACTTAGCGTGTCTGACTACTGATAATCTCACGATGTCTATCGCTCACAGCTTGTTCGATTTGTAAAGCAGTGTATATGAAGGATCTCAAGAGGGGCTGTTTTTTTTTTTAAATTTCTTCCCATCTCTATGAGTGAGCTTCCCTTGATAATAGCATAAATTTTATTCAAACAAAATAAACACAAAGCTAGAGTTGCCTTGTTCCTTGAGAACTTTGCCTATGATGTCCAAAAGAAAATAGCTGAGTTGGATGGAAATAATTTTTTAGCTATAACTTTGTTATTAATATTAGAAAACAATAATTTTGTAAAATTACAGAATTGATAGCAATTTGTAGTGGTTCATTGCTGCTTTGCAAAATCACTAATGACCGTTCATTAACGTTAATCACTTCCGTAAGCTTATCAACGACTGTGCGTTTACTGTTTCCAAATGATTCACTTGTAAAGGTTTTTGTTATAAATTGTACATCACATATATTGCATGACTACAAAAGGTATTTGAGACAATTTTTGTCTCTTTATATTGTTAAATATTTGCATGTTTTAGATAGTGAAAATATTACCAGTATTTGCATGAATGTATTATCTTGTCATGTAATAATTGTATCATTTTCATTGCGGTGGGATATTTTGAAGCATGCATTAGAATAAAAATTAAATTGAAGTATTACATGTATTTAAGATTATTCAAATAGCATACAAGGATATATTAAAAAATAATGTGGTCTGTCCTTGTAAAAATGTGTGTAACATTTCGAAATGACTTTCAGTTTAGATTTTTTGTGTTTAGCTAAACTCAATTTAAGTTTCCCAGCACTAAAACAAAATCATAATAATTCACATAGCAAGCTAAAAGTCTTGATTTCCTCTCTTCAATTAATTAATGTGTATTATGTAATTGCATAATTGTTTTTTCATAGGGAATCCGTCCAAAACAAACAAACACATGTTGATGTACTAGTATTGCTGTACTGACTGAAAAATAAAACACTATTTCTTTATAGTTCCCTACCAGAGGAACCAGAAGTTCATCCCTAATCAGAGTCTATCTACCTCTTACATAATCAGCTTCTCACACTCGAGTGCACCGTTTTATGACATTGAACTTACAGATTAAATTGGAGTTTAATGTGATTTTGTTCATTTTTACATTTTATTTTATTTGTAGCAGTTTAATGGGTAGAACGGAAAGTTTCTATAGATCTCTTATGGAAACACACTGAGCTAGATTTAGATTTAGAAGTATGGCCCTTGTGCTATAAAAGATATCTATTTTTTCTACTTGTCATAACTTAATTAGCGAATCAAATATATGTGTCCCCACTCCCCACCCCCAGTAAAGTAAAGTCCTTATATTTTACTTCAACATCCATTCCAACCGTTTATAGATATTAAAATCTTTATACCAATCTGTTTCTCATAAATGTTGTCTCTTACATAGAATGTTGTTAAATTTGGGTGAATGGGTACTGTTTTAAATTTAATTGATGTCATTTTAATATAAATTTGCAACATATACATGTACATGTAAACACCTTTTGTGCGCAAAGATATCATGACATGTTCATATTCAACCCACAAAATAATTTAGACGCTATCCAAAATGTCCCTAATGTACCTGGCTGTGGTACATACAATGTATAAGTGAAATACCCTTGAGTACAACATTAAACAATATACTTGGATCATGAGTTTTTGTAATGGTTAAACTAGTTTCCTATTTCGAAATAACTTCAATTATAGTTTTTGTAATGGTTAAACTAGTTTCCTATTTCGAAATTACTTCAATTATAGTTTTTGTAATGGTTAAACTAGTTTCCTATTTCGAAATTACTTCAATTATTTGTAAAATCATTCAATCATAAAAACAAATTCTAAGAATAAATGTGATAGAATGGCAGAGATTAACCAGTCGTGCATACAGTTCTTGATCATTTCTATTTGTTAAAATTTCAATGAACTATAGGAATCACCAATCACCTTGGGGAACTGAGATACATCCATTCAGCCTGTTCCTATTTTGCAATAGTTTTTTACTTTCTTTATTGCTTTTATACTCAAATTATTTAACAGATAGTCAAAATTAAATATGGAAGATGAGGTTTTTGCTTTTTTTATTGAAGAAATATATTTTGCATAACAAAAATAAAATTCTATTCTATCAAATTTGTTATCATATTGTGTTTTTTTAAACAGTAAGTGATTTTATAAACTAGACTAATATATGTATGAAAACTTCTGATAAGATGTGTTAACTGTTTTCAGCAATCCAAAGATGGGAAGACAACTTTTGTTAAAGTCCATGCACCCTGGGAAGTACTGTTGAAATATGCTGAGCTACTACACATGAAAATGCCACTGGCTGTAAGTCATAGAAGTAATCCTTACTCATAATTGTTGGCCTAAATTGTGATTTAACGTTCACTGATTATTTGGTGGGTTGTTGAAGGGACTTCAACGGAGCCTCCTATTAGCCCTGGTAACTTTCAAGCAAAGCCAATGTATTATGGAGTCTAGCATTGTCATCTCCATGAAGCAGCCAAACAGAGAAAGAGCTCTGTTGCCTTGGTGCACCGCGAACCCGATGTGTTTGTGATGCTTTGTATTGCTTCGTGTGACTGTCCAGTCTTGTAGGGAGGGAGCTTCCTGTTGCCCTGGTGCTTAATTGCCAGTGGCGGCGAGGGTGGTTTCCTTCACCCATTGGGTTTGCCTCATGTGAGTGAAATAACCTTAAATATGGCGTTAAACCTCAATCTAACAAACATACTTATCAATGACAATTAACAACTTGGATCTGATGTCTTCTTGTCGGCTTTACACATTGTGTCATCACGATAACATTGTGGAAAAATCTGATTTCTGACATGTGTGTGATATACTCCACATTATGCAATAGTTTATATATGTCACTGTTTTTTTATGGTTTAAATTAGGGATGGAGTTTGAGAAATTTATTGATAATCTAAACAAATAGTACACGATGTGAACTATAAAATTTCCATATTATAATCAGTTATTTTAAAATCAAGCTGTGAATTTGATCTGTTTTTCCTCCTAAACATAGAATCCGTCACTCAGGTTTGATCAGTAATTGTCAGATTTTGATACGTTATCACCTTTCACCAGCAGTTACATGTATATCCATCCCTGTAGTAGCAATCGTAGTCTTGTTATTAACGGAAAAAATTTATTTATTTACTTGTGATTTTATTTACCGATTATTTCATTATCTGATCAGGAAAATGACATGGAGGATAATATTCGTGGATTGTGGGACATTTGCTGTTCCAAGATGCCTAATCCATTTGAGTTGGATGAGACGGTGGTAAAGCCTGAGGCCTCCTACTTCACAGCTGTCTTTGATAGGGACAGAGTAGACCAGTAAGTTGTTCTCTTTCTGGGGAATTTGAAAACATGTCAAGGGGTGGACAATTAAAACATTAAAATACATTTCTTGATATAAACTTGGTGATTCTGGACCTTTGGTCCACAGCTGAGATACAAATTACATGTATACAATAAACTGTTAATTATTACAACTTGTTTTTTTTTTACTGGTATTCTTTAGAGAAATGATTACTCCCAAATTCACCTGACAGTAAAATTAGCTGACGATTTGAGTTATAAGACCGCTGGTGTGGTTTATTAGTTTTTTTTATTCAACACTTAGTAAAATATTCTCCATTAATGATGAGAACTGTGACCTGTGATATCTAATGACTCTCATAATGATTCTCGCCTATACTACACATGTGTTCTCATAAACATACATAATCTCCAGAAAACGGTGTCTTTCTTTATTTAGAGTAGCAACACTTGATCACTGCCTCTTTACTTCACATTAATTTATAATAGGTTTACTTTATCTTAAGTCTTGTTCTTTGAAGTTCTTTAAGGTTACCACAATATACTTGAGCGAGGCAGATGGAGTAAGATGCGGACAATATAAGTGTAATACATGTACCCTTGAATTCAGCATTGAACTCCTGTCGAACAACATCATGAATCTTGAGAGCTTATATTTTATATATAATGTGCAGATATACCAATATACACTTGCTTCCTGTAACAACTCAATATTGTAATTAGTCAGTCACACTACATGGGAATTTAGGTACCCCCCTAATAAAGGTGTATTTGAAAGCCTGTGCTGTTGGGATGAACCGACATTTTAGCAAAATCAGAATGCATTAATCAGCTCATGTTGCCCTATAGATTTAAGAGTATCCGGCCAACAGGAAGTTCCCTCCAACCATCCAAAATGTATAAATGCAATACAAATACACTTTGGAAATTCCTGGTTGGGTTACCTGAAGAGCAGTTATTAGTATACTATACCAATTTGATTAAGATTAGAGGACCAAATTTAAGGAAATCCTGGAAAACTTAACAGCACAGGCCTGTAATTAAAAAATCCTTTTAGAAATTAGTTTGTCATTGTATGTTCTATAGATCACATAACTTAACACATGCTCACTGCTTAAAACACCTTTTTTTATCACAATGTTACTTTTTCAAGTGTTATTAATTTGCTCTCAAGGAAATTTGAACTTTGCTGACCTTGTTCATTTGACTGTGTTGGGGACATTCAGAATTTACAGCCTATTTATTTTATTTTTTTCACTTTGCCTTTTTTCACTATCTGCACTGATCTGCCTTATGATTCAATTTGATTGGGTGACAGGATCAAGTAAGAGTTGCATCCCCTTGTGTGTTTTTTGTTATTCCGCTATTCAAGGGCTTTTTGTAGATTTATGTTATGCATGTAGCTATTTTTGTTGTTGTTTTGCGGATCAAATGGTAAAAAAAAGTATTTTTTTATAAAAAGGAAAACTTTGCAAAAATATGACTGTATTATAATATTGATGTACATGTATATGTTGTTCCCAAAATGATAACAAGAAAACTACGACATGTATATGAAACAATCTTGTTTGTTTATGCGTGTTAGTTTCCCACTAGTTAACCGCAGCATACTGTCCCAACCCCTTAGAGTCACTTCTTTGATATATAACCAAATATTTCTACTACTTGTGTGTAAACAGTGCATGTCAATTTTCTGCATATATGGAGTTTAAATTGCTTACTTCTCTGCCAGAGCCTCACTTATATCCACCAAAATAATAAACATTATTTACAGCTTTTATACTCGCTCCCGACTATGGTCTCACTTTCAAGATACTTTTGTTAAAAAAAATAAACCAGAGTTTAAGTTATATTTGCTTAGGGAGCGTGTCCATGAATCGTTCGCTGAGCAGTCGCCTGATTGAGTTCTCAAAAGGCGAGTCCGAGGCGAAGCGAATAAAAACTGATTTCCAAGCGAATGCTGGGCGAGTGGTTATGTTGATTGCAGTATGTTAACTTACAACCTATACTGAACCTATTCTCAGCAATTCACAATGAACACGGCTCAACGTGCGGATAAACTAAACGAAACTTGACAATACACCGCCTGTTGTCCGATTTATACATTGTGGCTTTATGTTTGATCAAATTAAAAAAATTATTATAGCTGAAAGCCCGTAATTACTATAAGTACAACAACAACACCATTAGTAAAACTAACACGCATGTTTTTACTGAAATGCGTATACATGTATACATATAGTGACGGGCTTAAAGCATGGTTCGTTCTTTTCTGGCCAAAAAGATAATATTTATGTACAGTGGGTCTTGTAGTATCTACTGTTTAGTTGGTCGCATAGGTCAAGTTACTGTTAAAATTAAATAATTTCTGATATGCCTACTGAATATCTCCGTTTGTCTTAATGGCCTAATGACCTAAAGTGACGTTTGCATTCTTTCATCTTGCTAATTTTGTTTCAGTTAATTTATTTAGGGCGTTCGCCGATCTCCGAGTATGATGAGCTGTGTTGATAGTGATTTAATAGGATAGCCAATGGAGTGACTTGGATAATTAATTATACGTTTCTTTTGTCAGGGGAACTTTAGTCAAAATATGTGTTCAAATACAGTCATCTCTGTACTACACTAATTGTGTGGCAAAAAATCTATTATAATTCAAATGATTCATTTTCAGGAATAAATACAATGTGACATGACAACGCGTTCTTTGTTCCACAGAGATTATGTGATAACAAGAAGAGTTTGTTTAAAGACATTGTATATGCTGAATCCAGTCTGTCAGATGGTGATGAAATGTGTTCACTTGGGTGTAATTGTGTATTTTTTTTAAATTCAAATTGCTTAGCACTACATTGTAAGATATTATATATTGTGCTATAAATTCTTATTTCTTAGCTAGACTAATTTACTGCATTACAAGTACATTTGATAATAACTGGGCCTAAATAAATGAATCGGAAAATGGTAATGTTTATTTTTGTTTCGTGTATATTGAGCACGTGATCTCCCTAATAGACGAATTATCTCATTGGAAACGACATAGATAGTGCATGCATGTGCAGAGGGCCTTTACAGTTTGTTCTTATTTGGTCTCGTGATTGTTGAAATTGTGCTTTAAGGGCCGCTTTCCGTGATGGATTCGCGGCCCGTCACACATACTTAATTTAATCTTTTTCACAACATTATTTTGTTAATTTCATTTACATTACTGAGATAATCTGCAGTATACAGTCCCGTCCGTACCCAGTAGGATTCCACTTATAACCAACAACCAAACAAATATGTAAATTATACAGATGCACGCTCATTACCGTTAAAACTCAACATGATTTCCGTTTAGTCCAGAAAATAGACTTAAGGAATAGCAGGAGCCCGTCAATAAAAATGTAGGGACAATGTATGACCACCTCCAGGGGCTAGAATGATACTTTCTGTTGATCACCATAAATACTTATATAATCCATTGACCTGTTTTTTCACGCCACATAATCAAAAGTGGCTGTTTAATTACGATCGGGTTATTTATTTATTTATTATACATTCTATAAACGTGTTTTGTGAAAGTATAGTATAGACGGACAAAATTATTTGTATTTCAACAATTTTAAACCAGCACTTTTGTATGGTGTATGCTAAAAAACGAAACCGAAGCTCTTTAAAAATAAAAATACCCGGGTACAAATTAAATAATTGGGGGATGATCGATTGATTGGTTGTTTAACGCTTTTCCCTATAGTGTTTCCACTGTACTGGGGCGAATATGTGGGGATAAAACAAAACTGGACAAGATGTTGACGTTGCTGCTCAAGTCATGCAGATTCGGTCAAATAGATCGCAACAAAGTTATGTGCAGAGACTATATTTTAGTCTGTTGTACATTTAACCTTCTGAAGCAAGAAAAAGTTTTTCCAAAAAATTAAATCAATAATTTGGCATTTGAGATAATCGGAGATAAAGACGAAATGTTTTAATACCAACATGCTCACAAACTTTCTCGCCACGACAAAAACACACGCCAAGATACTTCACGCTGTCTGATTATTGGCTTTTGCTCAGCGTGATTTTCGTTAATTTATTTAATGATAGACCTTGGAAATCATAAAATAACAGACAGATTAACTTTGATCAATTAGTATGGTAACTCATCGACTTCGGCATTCAGTCCAGCTGTGTGAGCAGTTCTCGTCATGTAATTCTACACAAGAAGGGTTTAGTTTTATGCAGCCGTTTACCTGAAAGGACACAAAACGTAAGTAACCATAAAAAAAATATTGTTT
>JAVFBX010178234.1:0-14864 GCA_034783855.1 Mopalia kennerleyi
TAAAGGGAACAGGAAGCTGATCTGTTTGTACGTTTTATTTTTGTCTCCGTTGTCATATAAGTGAAATACCCTTGAGTCCGACGTTACACACGATCAAACAAACAAACAAACCAATCAAACAAACATAAGCACAGTGTTTAACACACGTCACTCTATCAGCTATATGTACTTGTAGTCTGTCAATCATATGTTTATCATAAGTTACCTAACAAGGTAAGAACATTTTGTGGTAGGAGATAAGGCTTCATGTACTAAATTAGATTTTATTAATTTGTAGACAATCTCAATTGCTCATAGAAACAATGCTACAAAAAGAGGAATTTTGTCTTTTTTGAATTGTTTCAGATGTTTTTATATTCATTACTTAATCATAAGTTTGCAAATATTGATCAGGGTTCGGTTGTTCAAAGCTCTGTTAACCTGATGTCATGTTGCAATAGAAAGTCTTTGTTATGCAACCGGCCCCAGTAGAATATATATAAAACATGATTAACAAGAAGAAGACGTCACTAAAAGTTTTTCATCCCACATTTTTGCATGTTCGCTTTGGTGTGAATCCGTTTCTCTTAATTATTCTGAACTGAAAACATTACTTTAAAGTTGTGATGTCTGCAAATTTGCTGTGTACCTTTTTATGCTGTACTGTGGGTTTCTTGGATAATTTTTTTCTTAAAACTTTTTGGTTGTTAAATACTTCCTGTGATTGTCCTGTTTTTACCCTGTACTGACTTTGTTTGGCATGCCGTTCGTTGTATGAGTGAAATAAACTTAAAGCAGGGTGTTAAATCCCTATCAAACAAATAAACAAAACTCTTACTGTAATAACAGCCACAAATCCTCACTCTAAATTGGGCGAGTCCATAGAAATAACATGTTAGACCCCCTGTGGTAAATCCTATTTCTCTGTCCCAACTTCTAGAAGTTTTAGGGTAAATATATAAAATTAGTCATAAGCACCAGGAATCCTAAACATATGTTAGTTCATATTAATGTAGTTATTTTATTGTTTCACAATGCTCTATTAACTTCAATACTGGGGGGGCATGGCTTAGTGGTTAGCGAGCACGCTTACAGAACTTCAATTTACCGTTCACTGGATCGAGTCCGTCTGTCGACCCTCAGGTATATGAGTGGGTCACACGATGTGGCTCCGGCAATCCACCGTAATTAAGCAAGGAACATTGTTAAGTGGACAATCCGTCGTCATATAAGTGAAATACCATTGAGTACGACGTTAAGCCCCAATCAAACAAACAAAGAAATCAATACTGGGATTTAGTAATCCTTTCAAAAAGAAGTGAAGATACATGTGTAATATCACTTTTATTTCTTTGTCGTTAAAAACATTTTTGTAAGTTTAGTTACTAACTTTTTGTTTGATCGATTAATGAAGCAATCTTGTGAAAACACAGTATTTGTTTCTTGTTGGGGCCTGCAGCCATGGTTTACTATTTAGCGTGTCTGCCTACTAATCATACTTCGATAGACCCTGCACAAGTTTGAGTCCATCTGTCGACCATCAGGTATATGAATGAGTCACACAACCTAGCTCCGGCAATCGTGAGGATGGTTTATACAAGGTTTTCTATCGGTTTTGCACCGAATTTAAGCATGGACCATGTGAAATGGACAATCGGTAATCATATAAGTGAAATATCCTTAAGTACAACGTTAAATCCCAATCAAACTAACAAACCTTTTTTGTTATTGGGTTTTATTTATCATCAAACTTTTTGAGTTTTCATGGAAAATGTTAACATTCAATAATATGTATATCATATATGTACATAATTTACTACTTATTTTCTATTCAACGTTTGCGAATATGCTGTATAGGCATAATTGTTCATATAAAAAAAAAATTCATTCTCTTTTTTTTCTCCCTTTTGTCTGCAGCAAAAACAGATCGACACATATGCTACAATGCCAAGGAAAAGGGTGAAGAAAAGGCCATCTTTGAAACAGATGAAAGAAACTGCTGACTGAGGAGGGCATGTTCATTCTTTTAATTGACCAAGATTCTGAGGAAAATTCCATTCTAATGTGTCCCATAGGCTCTTCCATAGTTTTATCAAAGTTGTGGCTTTACTAGCTGTACAATGAACTCTGTTCCAGAGTTTTCAGAGACATGATTAAAGCGCTCTATGCAAATTTTAATCGGATGTGATATATTAAAATGTGAAGACCTAAAGTCCATTTTCGTAGTTGTTGTCACCATGTGATTTAAATTTTGTCTTTAGATCCGTACTATGATCATTTGAATCATGAATAATGTATCAACACATGTGTACTTTTGGCACATGTAATTTGTTCTATAACAATTTCAGCATGATCATTTTTTGCCAAAATACATTTGAACAAGATCAGATCACTGGCCTTGCAAGCAAAACAAATCACATAGAATTTTACTAATTTTTAGATAAATGTTTTATGATCACGGAAAGTAATAATTCATAAAAACCGTATGAATCTTTCGCACATGCATGTACTTACCCAGATTTGATTAATATTTCACGATACCAAAATGCCATAATAAAATGTACATATGAAAATACATATACATGTGTAAATACATGAAATCCATCCAACTATATCCTGCATAATCCTATCATGATAATTATATCCTGCAGTAATATTGATCATGTCATGTGTAATCCTTAAACACTGGAAGCAGGTGGTTGTTGGGACTTTCCTCTTTTCATTGTCTGTCGCCAATAACGCTGAGGAATATTCCTTCACACATTGGGTCGGCACTCCGTCATATGAGCCAAACAACCTTAATTACGGCCTAATCAAACAATGAACACAGGCACACATATAAATTAGTTAATAGCTTTTGAATTTAATCCGGTGTGGATTCGCACAATGTATAAATGTCTTTATGTAATGCGGCTATTTTTGTGACAGATTTTTTTGTAATTATTTTTTAATGAGGTTTAGTGAAATGTGTATTTTTGTTGTTGGTGGTAACCGTGTCATTTTTCGTCTTTCTGCCACATGACCCGTTGCAAAAGCCAGTCATCATGAGAAAACACATACTTATTAAAGCAAAGTGGTTCTATATTTGCCATTGTCAAGGAATAACAGTACAATTTTCGTTAACGTACTGTGTATTAATTATTTAATATGTGGTAAATGGGATAGCTTTTAATTCTTATAAATACCTTCTTTGTACAGATAGTTCATGGAATAATTTTAAAATGGTGATTTGAAGACGTTTCTTTTCTTAAACTTATACATGTTATTCAAGTAACTTTAAAATCATGTTTGAATTTTTAAAAAATCATTTCACAATTTTTTGGATGAGCTATATCCTCCAATATACATATCTTACGCGTCTTCAAATCTGTCAACATTTTTTTCTAATCAAAGCATAAAAAATTACATTCCAATTGACATAAAACGGAATTTTCAAATTTTGCATCCTGGATACAAAGCTCACTTGTATTTTAAATCAGAATTATTTATCTTTAGCTGCAACGTTTTAATTGTTTTTGCTTTTATTATTTTATGTGTTTCACCTAGTTCATTTTTTTATTTGCACTCATTTTCTATAATAAATAGAAGCAAATATATACCCCCAAAAATATTTTCTTTTCAAGCACTGATGTAAATCTCCGCACAGCTCTTTGAATGAATATTTTCTGTTTACATATTTCGAATTCGAACAAATTTCATAATAGTCTTGTCTTCAATGGGGAGATAGAAATTATGTCTTTCTACACTATTCAAAATCTTTCATAAATGTATATTTTTTATAAACTACTTAAAGAAGAAAATTGTTAATTTCTATGCAAATTAACAAATTAATTTCATTTGTGCTTCATTGCTATATGTCCATACTTCTGTTGTGCATTATGGGTTCAACAAGGCTTTTTTTTTTTTGTCCTCTAAATACTGCAAAGTGTCCTAGCAGTCATATGTAAATGATATTGGCCCAGTTTGCTTGATTAGTTGCACGAGATACTGTTACTCGGTGATAGCTTCAAAGTAGCATTACATTTATTCCCTATTAACAATAGGTATTTGTTGTAATAAAGCCATATAAAACAGAAAGGTGTGATCATTGCATGCTGTTAAAACAAATGTCTGTATATCGAGAGGTTGTGAAAATAAGTAAAGTGATAAGTTGTTAGAATGTTAAGTGTTTCGATAGTCTACAGTATGTAGAGAAGGCGTAGAAATATTTCTGAAAATTTAATGGATATTTAGATAAAAACAGTAAAATAAAAAAGTCAATGGTGGAAGCATATGCAGATTTCTTTGTCCAATTTTATCAAATTTATAAAAACCAATGTGTTTTCTGAATTCGACATTTTAAGGAAATATGCCTACTGATATCAGTTTAAAATAAATTGTTTTAAAATTGTTGGTAATATTTTAGTCAATATCAGCTATTTGTACATGTATGGGTGAAGAAGCTTATGAAAATGACCTCTATTTTTATTAACAATTCTGGGCATATATGTTTGGATAATGCTGGCATATCAAAGCCAAATGTTCCATGTCTTTTTGTAACATTTTTCTCAGAAATCAGACATAAAGTAAAAAAGGTGACATTTTATTTTGTATTTATTAATGTGGAAATGATTGGTTCGTTGTACATATCACTACCCTACTGTGAAATTCAGCTGTTAGTACCATTGTTCTTTCACATTGAATTAGGAATTGTTGATGTACAGCATGTTAAAATTTTAAAGTATAAGATTATTTTTATCATTATGAAGGGGGCGGTTTATGTCTTTGTAATTAAACGACAGAGTTGTGTGTCGAAAGTAGTTCCAAGTTAACTGGTTATTTATGTCAAAGAAATCTGTAAAAAGAAATTCTATTGTTCATCTTAAATTCTACTCAGAGTTGAAAAAGAACAAATTGTCACATAATATTTGTCTTGCCCCTAACACATAGATATTGGTGAAGCTTTGTGTAAGTGCCTTCTATACTAAATCCATGCTGTCGGGATTAACATCTAGCTTCTAGCCTGTGATAAACTTATAAGAAGCGATGTGTCCATTCTCAGAAATGGTATGCCAATGTGAACCATTTATACATGTCAGAACTTCCCTGTGCAACAGCAATAAAAACATTATGGAACATGTATGTTGTGTGATTTCAGGAGTGGATTGAGTAATTGCTAACAAAAAAAAAAAGGCTAACGAAACAAATATTTTTGTGTTTCTTTACCATTTTCTGTTCATTGATAACTGTTTTGGCCATTTAAACGCATCTGGTATCTAGTTCAATCAGTCTCCTATATGATATAAACATGTCCATTATTCATTTGTGTGGTAAGATAAACCTATTCTAATGTGTTTGACCACCTGCGTCCAGGCATTAAATGTTCCATCCAGTAAATGTAATTCATGATTGATCTGAGAAATGGTGTGAGGAATAAACATTTCAAAATGAGTGTGCTTCTTTTCAAAACTGTGTTCATCAATTCTTTATTTCCACAAAGACTTAATTTTGTTTTTTTGTGTTTAACTGGAAATTCGTTTTGCAGATGTTTCATCTATGGACAAAGATTGACTAACATATCTTTTAGAATTAATTTTAAGTTATACATCGCCTATTTTATGGCTGTAAAATCCTAGCACTTGTTGATTTCTTTGTGGGCAACAATACGCGTCCACTGTCACAGGTCAGATTTTTCAGGATATCCACCATGTAAAACAAAACACTAATTCTTAGTGCTGGAGGTATAGGAGGGAGTCCAACTATGTGGCTCCGGCAATTGCGGTGGGATTTTTTTAAATACGTTTATTCCCAGTTTTCCACCGTAATTAAATATGCAAGAAACAATGTGGAGTTGACAATCTGTATAATAGGTGAAATACCCCTGAGTACAACATTAAACCATACACAAACTTAGTGCTGGGTTAAGGTTTATACCTAACCTCATCATAGCCCTAAAGCGGGGCCTAAAATTCAAGTCTTACAGGACGGACTGACCTAACTTTCCTACCGTTTGTGGTTCATTCATTATCTTGAACATTTTTCATGTGAGAAGTAGCATTTTAGTGTCTTCTTCAAGGGCTTAGGCAAAGGGGTGGCCACCCGTCCAAATGGACGCCCTGAATTGAACAATTGCCTCATTTGGACACCCTGTTTTAAGAAACTTTAACATGCTGGAGAGAGGGAAACTCAAAATTGGACACCCACTTACAAAGTGAAGTAAAATCACCTTACTTTTGATTTCTGGCTAAACCCCTGGTCTCATTACTTTCTTTTGCATAATGCGATGTTAAAATCATATGGCAAAAGTCTTTACAAGATAACTCTGGGTCTTGTACAAAATTCCAGGGTCACAAGTCAAAGGTTCAGAACCCAGGATTTTTTGCACGACAATCAAATTTGTTTAATTGATAGGATTTTGACCATATAGGTTACATACAAAAAACTGTCATCAGGTCAAGGTAGTCATGAAAAGGGCAAATATTTAGCACTTTGGATTTCTTGTCTGTATCAAAACTCTATTGATAAAGATTAGATTTTGGTACAAGTAGTTACTAGTACCACAGGACAAGGTTGTGTCGCATGCCATGTTGCCAGATTGAAGTTTATTGTATCAAAAAAGGGCAATATATTTAGGACTTTTATATCATGCCCAACTATTGGGCTATGTATTATGTTGCGATTTTGTATAGAATTACTACAAGTGTTCTAGTCCTTCACAAACCAACAACATACCAGGTAGCACAACACAACTAATATTGTGCACAGTATGTTCCTCTCCCAATATATTGCAGTGATATTGAGGTGCATGTACTTTTGTAAGACCATTCCTGAACTGTGTAGAACAAGCTATAGCATTACCAGACTAAATTTGAAAGATTTTAACTCCAAAATTTTGCCGAAAACGTGCAGAAATGCTTAGTGCAAGAAAATTATACAAATCGACCTGTGATACCCATTCTATCAGAGCTTAGGAATGATTGGTTGGTGTTTTACTTTTTTTTTTAGGGTTTGTTTGACTGGGGTTTAACGCTGTACTCATCAGTATTTCACTTATATCACGAAAGATTGTCCACTTAACACTGTTCCTACAGCCAAATTAAAAGCAGGATGAATAAGCTCACAAGCTAACCACTAAGCCCCATGCCCAAGGGCATACCTGGAAAATGATGTGACCATGGGTCGCTTGATTTGTTTGTTTGTTTGATTGGTGTTTAACGTCATACTCAAGGGTATTTCACTTATATGATGACGGAGACAAAAATAAAATGTACAAACAGATAGCTTACTGTTTCCCTTAGCTCTGAGAACACCAGGGCAACAGAAAGCTCCTCTTTTCTCGCCTCTTATGATCGACCAAGGAAGCCGAAGGAGTATTCTGCAGGACTGGCCAACCCGCTCCCCCATGGGGCTAAATAGAATAGAACCATACGTTTGATCAGGGTTTAAAATTATAATTGTTTGTCTGTTTGTTTGTTTGATTGGTTAGGGTTCAACTTTGTAATCAAGGGTACTTCACTTATATGACGCCAGATTATCCACTTCATAATGTTCCTTTATTAATTTTGGTAGAAAAACAGCCCCCCAATTGCCGGAATCACATCATGTGACTCCCTCTGATACCTAATTGTCGACAGGCGGACTAGATCTTGTGAACAATACATTGAAGTAGGACTAGTTAGAGACCATGCTAACCACTAAGCTATAATTAAATTGATGCTGTCATGCCAGCACTACAGGTTAAGAAAGAGGCCCAGAGTACTCCCACCCACCTGCCCGCTTACAAGGTGAGTTGTTGGTGATTGGGGTTTAAAGCCATATTTAAGGAAAACATTAATTACTTTAATGTTAAACTTAAACAAACAATAATTTTTCGGAATTTGCACATGGAGATTAATTTCTTCTTCTCTCGTATTTTTTAAATTTGTGTTTCACCAAAATAGAATAGGAGCAGATTCCCAGGTTTTATTCAATTATCATCCCTTTGCCAGTGTGATTACTTTCATAAATATAAACAGATCCTCCAATTACATTGAAGTCACATTCAATACTTCACAAAATATGAAAATAGCAAACAACTTTATTTCTAATGATGCATGTGTAAAAACAAATAGTTCCATTTGTGTAAACCCAGCATTAGTCGCAGACCAGAGATAGGAAAACAACAACAATTTTGCAATGACTAACTTTAATGTTAAACTTTAACGAACAAGAATGTATTTGAAATTTGCTTCCGGAGATTACTTTCTTCTTCTCCTTTTTTTTATTTTTTCACCAAAATACACAATTAATTACTGGTTAAGCCTTCAGAAGAATTGGTAACAAAAGTCTGCCTTCAAGGCATAAGCTTAGTGCCGAACACTGCACTGTTTACCAGCCTTAAAGACAATAATATGGAGGAAATTCTATAATGACAGACAAACCAATGGTAACTACATTTTACTAGCTACGGGTTATAATCAGATGTCATTCTATACAGAATACGCCCCCGGGATCGTTTCTTAAATAATTATATAGTTAAGGATTTCATTGGTGTTAATTCAAAATTCCTCTCCACTCAGTGATGTAAATCAGCCAATAGCACAAATGGTTTATTTCTTTTTTGTTTCATACACAATTATGTTGTGTTCTTTTTCTTTTTTAGGGACATCTCCAAGGCAATAATAAAACTCAGTAAAAATGTATTTTGATGGTATTTTGACGCAATATCCCAATTATTCATATCTTTGATGTCAATGCCAAACAAGACACTTTCAATTATATCCAGTACAAAATGTCTGCTGAAAAGTTACACAGATTGACGTCTTAAGCCAGAGGGGAAATGTAACCAAGATGAGGCTTTGTTTGTTTGCTAAGCTGACAGTGTTTGTTGTTGTTATTTCAGACCCCTGGCACATTTATACACCGCCGTTACACTCTGCTTCAAGATCTAGATTATACTGAAATACTCTACCCTACACTGAAGTACTCTACGTACATTATACTGAAATACTCTACACTACACTGAAATACTCTACACTACACTGATATACTCTACACTACACTACACTACACTGAAATACTCTACACTATACTGACATACTCTAGACTACACTGAAATACTCTACACTACACTGAAATACTCAACACCACACTGAAATACTCTAAACTACACTGAAATACTCAACACTAAACTGAAATACTCAACACCACACTGAAATACTCTACACCACACTGAAATACTCTACACCACACTGAAATACTCTACACTATCCTGAATTACTCTACTAGTGCACTGAAATACTCTACACCACACTGAAATACTCTACACTACACTGAAATACTCAACACCACACTGAAACACTCTACACTACACTGACATACTCTACAGCACACTGAAATACACTAGACTACACTGAAATACTCTACACTACACTAAATACTCTACAATATCCTGAAATACTCTACACCACACTGAAATATACTAGACTACACTGAAATACTCTACACTACACTGAAATACTCTAGACTACACTGGAATACACTGAAATACACTACACTGAAATACTCAACACCACACTGAAATACTCTACACTACAATGGAATACACTGCACTGAAATAATCTTCAATACACTGAAATACTCTAGAGTAAAGTTTGTTTGACAAGTAGCAATGCTGTCTTTACTTAGCACTGAAGAAGGATTAACTTTCCAACTTTATCAAAACACTTTTGGTTATGCTTGTGTCAAGTATTGTTGAAATACACCACCGTCATATTCATGAAAGCGAAATACCCTTTTAGTGTAGTGTGCTTAATAAGCACTGCATAAAAACTTAACATGCAGGGTTTAATGAGTCTACACATTTAGTCAAGGGAGGTAATTTTATTTTTGTGCGGCAAATCCTCTGACATCAAATCACATCACTAGTGATAGTGGCGCTTCTTAAGGACGCCACACACATTTACCCATAGTGACGTGACTGAAAAATCCATGAATCTGTTCTGTCTGCAACACCTCCCATGTGAAGCCCAGAACAAAAATCAAAGTTCCCCTAAATATTTTTATGAGCTAGGACCATGGCACACGAAGCTATCGTGAGCCACTTCTTGAATTCATGCTTAAGGTAGGTCGGCTCCTTTGAGTTCAAATTTTTTTTATTTGTTAATACGAAAATTCTCATTATTAGCCTGTATTTAGTGAAACAATTATACAAAAATTCCAATCAGAAGTCCCTTAATTTTAAGTTTGAAAATTGTGATTCAGTGCATTGTCAGTGTACAGCCGGATGGTTTCTGCCTGAATTCTAGTATTTGATTTTTTGTCGATAGGCAATTTTTCAACAATTAACAAATAAAACAAAAATAAAACAAAAACAGAAATTTTTTTACCTCGAGGGGCCGACCTACCTTAAGCAGAGATCGTCTTTATTCAGAGACAGAAATCCAAAAAAAAAACCCTCTGCATTCTCCATCCCTGTGAAGTTCATTATGAAAACTTGTTCATGCTCAAAAAGCGGTTGTTATCTTTGCTTTAAGGCAGTACACCTGTGGTTTTTTTGTTTGAATTTTGGGAACATAACTTTGTTATTGTAAGCTACAGATGTTAATGTATTGTATGTTTCATCTAAATTATTTAAGTTTAGGTTGAGTTCTTCACAGGTGTCTTTTTTGGCTTGAAGATTAATAAATGGCAAAACTCATTGTTATTCCATAAACATAAAACATGACAGTCTAAGGGTTGACATAATACACCGTTGATGCTTTCACTGGTTTGTTTGTTCGATTGATTAGGGGTTTACATGTACTCAAGGGTATTTCACTTATGTGATCAGATGACAGAGTGTCTAATTCACACTGCTCCTTGCCAATTTACAGTGGAAAACTGAAATGTTTGTTTGTTGTTTTGATTGTTGTTAGGGTTTTACATGTACTCAAAGGTATTTTACTTATATGATGACAGATTGTCTACTTCAAACTGCTCCATAGTAGTAGCCAGAAATCAAGAAGAGGGTGTCTCAAATCACCATTTTTACAGAAACAGGGTATCTCATTTCACCGTTTCCCTATCTTTCCCATGTTAAATTTGACTGAAACAGGGTGTCTCAAATGGCTTCTTGGGTGTCTCAAAGACACAGAGACACCCCTCTGGCTAACACTATGAACTGCTCCTTGCTTAATAACAGTGGAAAACACAGAGGAAACCTCGTAAAAACCACCCCCATTACACCGAGTGACTCTCTTATATAACTGATAATCGAGAGACGAACTCTATCCTGGGAGCAGTACATTAAAGTAGGAGGAGCATAAACTGCACACGCTGTGTTTTATAGAAAGTGTATTTTGTCAATGAACTAGAATCTGATCAAACTAAGAAAGCGCTAGTCTCAAATAACATGTTAGCACAAGTATATAGTTCAAATCCCCAATCAAAACAGAAAAGTGCAACTTGACTTAGCTGAAAACTTTTGATCTCTGTAACGCTCTTTAAAACTTTCAGATATGTGATTATCACATAATTTTCTTTTTTGTATAATTATGAAAATGAATTCATAATATCAAGAGAAAACGAGCCTTTATCTCGAGTCATCAGGGAGCTGCACGTATATAATTTGTGAACGGTAACAAATTATTCTCATGAATAATTCACATTTAAAGCCTGCAGCAAGATACTTAAATATACAAAAAGGAGATCAGTTCAGATAATTAATCAAAATAATGAGCCAACTAATTTCCATCTTAATTGTTGTACTTACATTTTTGTATTTTCAAGTATAAAATATTTTGTTATCATTTTGTTCTAATTTCTAAATTAGTAGATAAACACGAATGCTCCGATAATTATTACTAATGAGACAGTTTATGGAAATATCTGTCAGTTGGAAGTTAGACTGAGAGGGCTTTATTACAGCATGCTTTAATAGTGTTTATAAATTCACTGATATATTTCGAATGAATGAAGAGAGAAATATTTGCTTGCACCCACCAGGGTTTGAACTCAGGACCTTTGAGTTACAGGCCTAACTCTTGATCGACTGAGCTACAGGTCCAAGGCAAGAATGTGCCCTAAATTCTAACACAGAGAAGGCAAAAACCACAGACAGAGGGACGCTAAATTTACTTACGCAATATAGGTTCTATGTTTGGAGGACAAGGTTATTTCACTCATATGACTACATGTAAGCGCATAGGGTGGAAGAAAACTCCCTAGATGCCACTGGCAACAAACAGACCCTGAGGGCAATCACAGGACGTAATACCAAGATATCACAAACAGATCAGCTTCATGTTGCCCCTCAACTTGGCAATCACTAGAGGGACTGGAAAATCCCTCCCAAAAACCTGCCATGATGCAAGTCTCTTTATACAAGGTTATATTATACATGTACGTATTGGCCTATCATAGTAATTACAGAAGATTGCCATCAGGGTTATTACTGTTCCGTAAGAACAAAATTAGGGGGTAATTTCCAAAAAGCAAAATCAATGTTGACAATGAAATGACAAAATTCATGACATAAGATGACCAAATTGCTCGACAGGAATTCCATTAATCACGAGTGGTTTCCAATGACTGGACTATATGTATGTAACTACAATGTACATAAATGTACCCAAATAATCTCTAGTGCAGTAAATATTTTAATAATTTGAAAAAAATAAAATAAAAATGAAAATTAGGTTGAGGCTAAAAAGATATTCTGCGGTGTCTGTTTGTTTGTTTGATTGGTTTTTAACATCGTACTCAAGGGTATTTCACTTATATGACGACGGTGACAAAAATAAAACGTACAAACACATCAGCTTCCTGTTTCCTTTAGCTCTAAGAACACCAGGGCAACAGAAAGCTCCTCTTTTCTCGCCTGTTACGATAGACTGAGGAAGCCGAGGGAGTATTCTGCAGGACTGGCCAACCCACTCCCCCACGGGGCAAGATATTCCGCAGTTAAGTTGGAAATTTTATTGACCAAGTCAAGGCAGAATTTCATTTTATGTTAAAATAACACATCTTAATATAGCAGTTCCGCATAGGAAAATGAATATCTAAAATTCAATAAATAGAGAAATTACAGCAAATTGATTTTTGTCCCAGCTTAAAAAAGCTGTTTCTGTAAAATGTCTATTTCTTCAGAAATAAATTTTTCTTCTCTGGAAATAAACCGCTTAATACGCCAATTTCTTGACATACCATTGAAAAAAACGGAAAGTCATCATATTTTAATGTAATTATGTTGTCAGAGCTAAGGAATTTTGCGATTGTTCAATGGATCCAATTTAAAATGATCAATCTGAGTTTTAGTCCCTGTTTTTGTCATTGCCAAAAGCAATTTATGTCATATGAAATTAAGTTTAATATGACTTGTTGTATTCTACTTAAGTATCTAGAAACGATATTCTGAGATTTCTTATCATTAGTTTGGGTAGCCCCCTGGACAAATGTACATCATTTTACAGCAAGAACAAGACTCAAATAAATTGTTTTAAAATATATATATCAGAAGTTCAGAACTATCAAATAAGATGAAGTTTATAAATGTAAATATTTGTTAAAATATAAGCTTTTGTATTAACTATAATATCAATCAAACCACTGATGTACTCAAAAGCAATCTGCTTTCAGGTTGGCATCCATCAAATTAAAATAAAAACAGCATGCTGCAGAAAGTCGATTAGCGGTAGTTACTACCATAACAGTTCATTTGACGTGTGCTTGAACAAATTGTTTTCTTTTAATGACATAGCGTAGCGTTGCTGCGTATCAAGAAATTAACACTTTTTCAACCTTTGATTTAATTAATCTTTCATTATTACAATCAAAGAACCATTTGTACTTCATTTGTGTTTTAAACTGCACAAAGTTTATTTGCTTTTTTAGTCTTGGACTTTAATAGAGCAGTATGTTTCAAGCAGCAGTGACTTTACTGTCGGAGTTAGTTGCCGGTATATATAAGTAAATACCTGTAGAACAGGGTGTCAATTAGAATTTCATTCAATTTCTTCTTTTTGGAAATTTAAAACAAGCAAGTACAACAACAAAATCAAAACTTTATAGACAAAAACTTTTTGTTTTATAAAATAGTTAAATTTTTCAAAAAATAAAAGAAAGTGAGTCATAAGGTTTTAAGAACTAAATTTGTAATACTGCCCATGTTAAAAATCGTAGATTTGCCCTCCCTTGCCGTAAAGCAAAGATGTTCTTTCAGCCATGGACACGACTCTGTAGTCATAACGTCATAACTGGAAACCCCGGTGTTGGTTGTCATTAGTTTTAATTCAGTAGATCCTGAATGAAATTAAATTGATTGATTGATAGGTGTTTCACGCCTTGCTTAAGGGTATTTCACTTATATGACGGCGGTGTAACAATTGACACTAGCACAACCAAGATGTGAAGCGTTAAATGTTAAGTTAATTGTCCTCCAGTGATAAGTAAAGAAAATATTGCTTCTCTTCAAACAAACTGCCCTTAGCCTTAGCCAGAGGGCTGAATGAAATAATAACACTGTTTTTACCTCGCCCAATAAAAGAGTGCTTTACACATATTATTTATACATGTATACCATTGATATCGAAATTATGTTCAAAAAAGTTTCTTTTAGAATTTTTTTTTTTTTTCCTGATTGCTTAAGCTTAGTGGGACATGGGACTAAATGTTTGGTTGACTGATGTAAGAAAAGCATGAATTATGCAGGATTTCCAATTTTTTTGTAGATCTACCAAGGTGATTGTTTTGTGGAAAGTTTCTAGTATGAAGAGCTGGATAGAGTTGTCTTCATCTGATCAACATTAGGGTCAGGCCAACCATCATCCAAAAGTATTTATCATGCAATCAACCTTCAATTTACAAATTTTGTGTTGAATAATTTTTGTGTCTTTTAGAAAGTGAAGATTAACAGTATTTTCGTTATTTTGGGATAACACTTTCTTAGT
>JAVFBX010178245.1:0-14863 GCA_034783855.1 Mopalia kennerleyi
ACATGTTCACATTTTGTGAGAATGGCATGAAACACCAATCAATCACTTGCCCTGGTTACGCACTGATCAAAAGCACAAACACAGTTACATGTGTTTAACAGATTCTCCAGACCACTAAGGCTAGTTCATGTTGCAAATCAGTTGTGTATATTTATAACTGTAGGTTTACTGTAAAGACACTGCTGAACATACATGTGGTATTACCTGAGGAACTAAACTATGACAGGTGTTCTATTTAAGTTCATTCGTGCACTTTTCCTTGTGTGGTAGATTAGCCAATCAACAGGAAAGTCGGTTCCTCTTCACTTTTCTATATAAAACATACAGCACGGAGCAGAATTAACCCACTATGATGACGATTACGTCGTGTGTTCCTTGTGACTAAATTAATAGTGTCATGTTTTCAAGCAGCTGAGCCTATTTATATGAGCTGTAGTGACTTTGTAGTACAGAACGATGTGAATTGCGGCCATAGACTGTTTGCTTCGGTTAGGAGGTGTCCAAATTGTAAATGATCATGTCTGTTTTGCAGGTCTCTGAATTTCAGGAGAAATGACAGCAGACTTCTTGTAGACTCACAGTGTTTAGCTGTAGCATAGAAGGCTCGTGTCGTAGACACATCTGTTTTTCTTAAGGCCATGAGAAACACACTTCACAGTGGCACTATTCCCTTCTCGGCTTGTTTTAGTCGTTTATATATTTGTCAGTTCAGCCCTGTATTTGTAACTCATATTGCAGTCCTCTGAAATCACTTTTAAACAGAACTCACAAAGATGACCGTCAAACAAACGCTTTATTATCATGTTTACCAGAAATGAGAAAATATTGAATGCTCATGGCATATCTGATAGTGAAGTCAATGAACACATTAGGCTGTAATGCACCAAGGTTATCACCAATCGCGTACATGTATATACACGTCTGGGCAATATGCTTATGTTTCTTTGGCTAAGAGAGCAGTTTGTGTGAAGAGTAGAAATGGTTTCTTTACTTTGCATTGGAGGAAGATTAACTTTCCACCACATATCTTTGTTGTGCTGGTGTCAATTATTGTTTGAATGAACTGCCGTCATATAAGTGAAATACCCTTATTTAGGAACGGTGTAAAACACCAGTGAACTATCTTTGGTTACATGCTTGTTTGTACACATCATAAGTAACAGAAACACTGTGGACTCCTCTGATATACTGTAACACTGTTTGTTGGTGAACTTAACCTTGTGAATTGTTGATTAATTTTTTACACACCCAGCACACTGTGACACAGAATGGAGATATTGTAAGTTGTCTAACCTGATGTATAATAACAGTTACACATATATAGTGTAATTCCTAACACAGAGAACTTTATGTAGGCTTGATGTTTGGACACTTTATTTCGTTGTCATTAGTAATGACTGTTATGGTCATCAATAAAGTTCAACGATATAGAGTAGGCTACTAGATAGTTCTAAAAAAAACAAAAAAACAATTGTTTATTGTTTGTCAATATTGCCTGACAAGAATTACAGGTCTTTAATGTAAAAGAAGTAATGACAGATGGAGATGTGGCTGATAATTTCACATTGGCTTATTGCCATATATCTTTAAGAGCTCTATCTGTTAAACCTGACCAGTAGCCTGTCTTGATTTTTTTTTTTTTTTCTACTGACAAATTTTATACCACACTTTAATGGGCCTATGCCAGTTTTCCCCCAAAGATCTGCTTCTAGTTCAATTCTCAAATATCTCCATTTCCTCCCTGGTAACTTTTAATTTTTTTGTCCAAAATTGTAACGTGTTTCTCTGTAGTTTAAGTATTCTAATTTCTAGCGCAGTAGGTTTTCTCAGGTAGGAAGGGTTGAACCATAGGACGGAGTATAATATGATATGTATTAAAATGGTAACTACATGCATACATGTATATCTACTAACAGAAGATAAACTAAGTGTCAGATGCAGAAATTGTTCAGTGTTGCCCAGATCAGTCTCTGTTGCCAGAACATTTGGTAGTATAAAACTACAGGCTTACGTGTACATTAAAACTTCTATAAGTTTGGACAGAGAATTAGGCTTTACCACAGGGGTTCTCACGTGTTAGTCCAGGAGACTGTCCCAACTCCCAATTGTTAGAAGTTTTAAAGTATCTAGAAACCTGTCAACAAGATGATTCTCTTAACATTTGTTTTGATACAAGGGTGATGTTACTTGATATGGTGATCAGTTTATGGGAACATTTCCATGATTGTGAGAGAGTGTTTTTTTTCTTTCTATGTTCTGTCAGCCACATAAACAGTATACAGTGAAAACACGTATGCCTTTCGATGAGAAGACCTTTGACAAACTTTAATATATTTTGAATTATGGAAGAGAGAAAAATTTGCTTGCATCCACTGGGATTCAAACCCGGGACCTTTGGGTTACAGGCCCAACACTCTACTGACTGAGCTACAGAGGCTCACGGCAGAAGGAAACCTGAATTCTAACCCAGTGAATGAATAATTTTTGTGTCTTTTAGAAAGTGAAGATTAACAGTATTTTGGCTGAGTGGTCTAGGTGGATGCTGGCGATTTGGTGCCTAACTCTGAGGGTCATGGGTTCTAATCCCGGACGGGTTTCAACCTGCAAAATTTACTGAACTAGAATCTGTTCAAACCAAGAAAGTGTTATCCCAAAATAACCAAAATACTGTTAACTCAGTGAAGACAGCGATTTTCTCTCTACATATACATGTATTGATGATTTGAATCCTGGTGGAGGCAATTAATTTTTTCTCTCCTTCCATATTCCATATATATGGTGAATACAGCTGTAAATGATGATTTACTAATTTGTACGCCTATGTTTACTTACAGATGTCACCAAACTTACAGCGACTGAATTTCAGTACAATTTTAATGGCTAGCCCAGTTGCCCCTGGGGCGGGACATGAACCAGTCAGGGTATTACCTTCAGCGACGGACCCCCCTGATAAGTACACTCCACCCACTTATCAGAAACGCTGTAATCGACAGAAAGAAAGACGCTGTCAGGATGGCTCCTGTGTCCCCAGGATTGAATTGTGTCGTAAGTACATTGTACTATTTATCAGTGGCCACTATTTCAGGAGTTTACTAGTTAAACTTAAGTCTTTATATTACCTAGATAAAATTTTCATTATGAGAGTAGCTAATTTGTGTTGTTGTGAATAAAGTGTGTGGCTACAGGGGCCATGGTAAAGGCCAGTGTCTTAGCTAGGATTGGAATCTGCCTGTCTTACAACTCTATTTTGAGGAATGTTGCCTGTTAATTTTTCCATTAACCTATCTTTACCATGGGAAAATTAAAAATTTCTTCCAGTCATTTTAACCATTTTTAGAAATCACCCTGTCACGAATGACAGGTAGACAGTCTGTATCTAAGACTATGGTCAGGGGATAACTGCAAGTAGATTTTGTTTGTGTTTTGAACAGTAAATATTGCACACTTTGCTTCATTTCATTGTGTGTTGAGCCTTGTGAATGTCTTGTTTTTTTATTCTTTATGTTTCTTCACAATGATGTTGAAGCCTTTCCTGTCATCACTGTTGCCCTGGGGCTCTCAGAGCTTAAGGGGAACAGGAAGCCGATCTGTTTGTGGTGTATACGTCCTGTTATAGTCCTGTATTTGACCCATCCTGTCTTTGTTTGTTGCCAGTGATGTCGAGGGTGGTTTCTTTCACCCATTGGGCTGGCATGTCATCATATAAGTGAAATTCCCTTGAGTGCGACGTTAAACCCCAATCAAACAAACAAACAAACAAAACAGAAATAATAGGTTATTTGAAGTACAGACTTAGGTTTTGTTTATCTAAGACATCTTAATTAACAATATCAGAAATTATTAAAAAATGTTAAGACCTGATTGTAAAAGATATGTTTTTTTTTGTATATGCAGTAAAGAAAGCAAAATCCGGCTAATAGAAGCTAAGTTAAAAATTATGGAGTCCAAGCAGGAAGAGTTTTCATTGGACGGTGAGCTTGGGTCATCAACATCATCTACATGTAACCTTTCATTGGATGGTTCCAGAGTGAAAAATACAGAAATCAAAAGGACCCACAATGCATCATCTAAACCATACTCAAGAACTGAAAACAATGCTAAAGATCACAAAGGACACTACATAGAGAAAAGATGACAGGACTTCATCATTTGTGAACCTTGGGTGTATTATTGAATTATCTTGAAGCAAAATATTAAAAGACATTGCCTTTGACCTGAGGGTAAAATGTTCCAAGCCTAGTCTTATGCCCATCTACCAGCACTAGAGGCCCGTGGCCGTGGCTTAGTGGTTAGTGAGCGCTCTTACAGAAACCAACTTCGATTTACCATTCACAGGATCGAGTCTGTCTGTCGACTCTCAGGTATATGAGTGAGTCACACGATGTTGCGCCGGCAATCGCGGGGGTGGTTTTTACGAGGTGTCTTCCCGGTTTTCCACCGTAATTAGGCCAGGAACATGGTTAAGTGGACAGTCCGGCGCATATAAGTGAAATACCCTTGAGTACGACGTTAAACCCCAATCAAACAAACAATCAAACAGACAAACCAGCACTAGAGGAATAATATTTTTCTAACATGTGTCTGCTCAACACTGTTGATGTAATGTTATAACTTGACTGTTAAAGTACATTATTGGGATGTCATGGAATGCCTTCAGCAATACGGAGGTTTTGAGTTATAACTCTACGACAACAGAGTGACGTCCCTTTGGGAAATGACGTTGCCACTTTATGGCACAGTAGGGTAGTCTGCCTATAATTTAACATTGCGAGTTGTTGGTTTTCAGTAAAATACAGCTTTATAATTGTAACTTTGGCAAAAAGTAATATTTTTAGCTATTGGAAAATGTAATTCATATGGTTTTATTAACGTTTACCTGTTAATTTGCAATAATCCCAATACCGGCGTCAGCCCATGTTAAAAATCGCGGTCTGGCCCCCCTGTCGTAAACCGACAACGTTATGTCACAAAGGGATGTCCAGGGGTTTTTATAGACAAAAATATCTCATAAACTCAATATGATATTGCTTAAAACTCAATATTTTTAGCGCGTCTTTGGCGCACAAAATGCACTAATACTCAATTTGACCAACTTTTCATCGAAAATCCACTGTTAATTCTGAATTTTATAGCTCGCCAGTGGCTAAAATAAGCCAAAACTCAATTTCTCAAACAAATCTGAATATCAAAATTAAGAAAAACTCAATATGCCGTTATTTTTTATCGGGGTATTCCCGATGAAAACGTGTCTATAAAAACCCCTGCATTTTGTTTTTGCAATGTCATTAAATAAGTGAAGTAGCCTACAACAAGGCCAAAATAACAAGTACATTTATACATTTTTTCATTCAGATAAAATGACAGTATGGCACAATTTCAAACGAAAGTTTTTCTTCTGTTATTAGTTAAAATAATGAGTTTTTTTTAAATAATGCGTACTTTCCTACTTACCCAGTTTTCCCCCGTACAATAGCTCTGCAAATACCAAATTAAAAAAATAATCAGTTTTGAAATATTTGAGCATTAAAGTGTATTACTTTCTACATGTACCTTTTCATGTTTGTTTTCAGATACAATGGCTGTTACCATAGCAACTGGTTTGGAGAGTAGGTTGACTTTGAATGATGGAATAAAGATGCCATTGTTTGGGCTTGGAGTTTACGAGGCATCTTCGGGACAAAATGGTGAAGCAGAAAGTTCTGTGACCTTCGCGTTAAAAAATGGATACAAATTGATTGACACAGCAGAGTTTTACAGGTACATCATCTCTTGAAAATACGCTTCTTAATCCTACCCTAATTTATAGCGCACAAGGAATCAGTGAGATCAATTATATCTATTAATTCCGTCTAATTTCTTTTAACGTGAGCACTGCTCCCTCCATTAGGTTTCCTCTCAGTGTTCTGCTGCATTGAAGTGAGACAGAATGAGACCTGGACAGTGTATGTCATTTACAGACCTGCCTACCTGCAGTATTCTGGAGTATTTTGTACATGTAATTCATGTTGAATACACCAAAAGACCATATAGAAAATACACACAGAAATGACAATTCTATTCTCTGGTTTATCACAAAAAACCCCACAAACTGGTAAGATAATACTCCACAAAAAGATGGTTTTACACATAAATTTCTTTAAGGGTAGACCGGTCTGCATATAGCCTAAGTAAAATACCATAAGCCCAACCAAACAAACAACTTAGCCTTAAAATGGAATAAATTTGTTATTGTTTTTCTGCTATTAAAATGAAGAATAAAATGTCCTAACCATGTGTATTATTTTGTGTTTTTTAATATTTAGAAATGAGGAAGATGTTGGACAAGGTTTTAACAAGTCTGGACTGAAACGAGAGGATGTTTTTATTGTTTCAAAGGTTTTTGATGCAAATGGTTATGACTACTGTGAAAAAGTTTTCAGAAATGCTCTCAAAAAGTAAGTGAAACCATCTATAGATAACATAATGTTATTCTAAAATATTGACACATGTCTGACCTTTGACACTACATGGTTTAATACATGGTCAGGTTCTGTCGGTCAAAACAATACAGAGGTTATGATGTTACGACAACAGAGTTACACCCCTTTGTGAAATGACATTGCCACTTTATGGCACGGTAGGGCAGCCTCCTTGAACTTTAATACTGCGAGTTGTTGGTATTCAGGAAAATATAGTGTTAAAATTGTAACTTTTGCCAAAAATAATGTTCTCAGGTATGAGTAAAAGAAATTCATATGGTTTTATTAACGTTTACCTGTTAATTTACAATATTCCCTATACCACCCATGTTAAATATTGTGGATTGGCCCTTCCTTGCCATAAACCGATAACATTATTTCATAATTGAACATCACTCTATTATTTTAATGTCATAACTGGAAAACCACATAGTCTATCTAGCAAACATTTCAGATTCACGTCTTTCAACCATTCACTTGAGCAATATTTATGGTATTCAAAGTTCATTGTGTAATATTCTATATATAACCAGGCAGTTGTCATTTTTGTTGACAATACAGTATGATTCAAACTCTTGTGTAACTTCTATTTTAGAATGGACATTGGTTACATCGACCTTTACCTCATACACAGTCCTTATGGAAAGAAAATCTGTGATTCATATCGGGCTATGTTAGATCTACAAAAAGAAGGCCTTATCAGGTACATATAAATCAATGTATCTGACGTGCACAGGGCCGGTTCCTCAAAGCGTTTTCTGACTTGAGTCAAAATACTAAATTTGATATTTTTGCCACTTGCCTTAACTTAGTTTTAAAGTAATACCTGTAATTGTGACTTACTTTAATATGTTATAATAATTATGCTAAAATATTAAATGTTAAAATTCAAAAATGAGAAAAGTATAAAACTGCTTTGTGCAATCGGGTCCTGTGGCTATGTTAGATCCTCAGAAAGAAGGATTTATCAGGTAAATCAACCAATCAATCAATCAATCAATCAATGTATCTGACATCCACAGGGTTATGTTAGATCCTCAGAAAGAAGGATTTGTCAGGTAAATCAACCAATCAGTCAGTCAGTCAATCAATCAGTCAATCAGTGTATCTGATGCGCACAGGGTTATGTTAGATCCTCAGAAAGAAGGATTTGTCCAGTAAATCAACCAATCAGTCAGTCAATCAATCAATGTATCTGATGTGCTCAGGGTTATGTTAGATCTCCAGAAAGAAGGATTATCAGGTAAATCAACCAATCCATGTGATACATGTGTACATACAGGGCGGTTATGCAAAAATAGAGCCGTACAGGGTTATCCAATTAATCAGTCAATCAACCAATTGATACATAGAAGCTGATAAATAGTAATTAACCAAAAGAAGGGCTTAATACCAATAGAGATTTTAATTGTTTATATTTTAAAATTTATAGCAGGTGTTGTCTGTTTTGGTTCCAGTGTGATTTATGTCTATCAATCAGTTTTGGGCTCTCAAATGCATAGCCAATAGGCCTGCAGTCACGGCTTAGTGGTAAGCATGTGCACTTAATAATCCTACTTCAAAGTACCGTTAACGGGATTGAGTCCATCTGTCGGCCATTTGGTGTAAGAGTGAGCCACATGATATGGCACCGACAGTCGCAGGGGTGGATTTTACGAGATTTCCTCTTGGTTTTCGCCATAATTAGGCAAGGAGTAACACAAAATCAACAATCAGTGAAGTGAAATACCTTTGAATACGATTTTAAACCTTCATCAAACAAACAAAGGGTATCTAGAAAATGTATCTCGCCTTTTTCATTGAAAAGTTCCAGCCAAGAAAAAAAGTCATTTAAGCAATTAGTATGTTTAATGGCAAAAAGTCATAAGAGGTTCAACTATGGTGGTTTTGAGAGATTTGCAATGCTGTCTTTACTTAGCACTTTCCAACATGATACAAACACTTCACATCGTGGTTGTGTCAGTGTCAATTATTATTGGGATACACCGCCGTGATATTAGTGAAACGGCATAAAACACCAATCAATCAATCAATTATTGTGTTCTGATTACAGGTCTTGCGGAGTTTCAAACTTTAATGTCCATCACTTAGAAGGATTGGAGAAAGCAGGGTTACCAAGGCCGTCTGTCAATCAAATAGAACTCCACCCCTGGCAACACAAATCTAAAATTGTGCAATATTGTGTAAAGAATGGTATTGCAGTGATGGGGTATAGTCCACTCACGAAGGGAAAAAAACTGGAACATCCCATTATCGTTGAGATGGGTAAACGGTAAGCCTAGCTCGTGTGTTAAAAATATCTGGTTACTCAAAGCACAGGCTTTCATTTCTCCCCTGAAGCAAAAGCAGGGAGACTTATTAAGTTATATTGTGAACAACTGATCGCAGAAGCTTGGACTGGTAGTGGAATGGAGCTTCTTGCTGCCCAGGGTCCAGTAGCTCAAAGCGCTATTAAAGTTAATCCTCAGTAGCTGACCTCACCCCATGTTAAAGGTCATATCTTATCCTCTATTAGCGATTTTATCTGGTGTTAGCAGTTGATTACCTTTCTAGCAACTACCCCTAGAATATGGCTCCACAAAGCGATCAAGTTGATCCTAGTTGTCATGATGACTCCATACCTTCAGTACTGGTCGCCATGGCAATAAAGATTAACTTAGGTTAAAATCGCTTTGTGGAATGTGCACCTGGTGCTCTTAAGACAAGTTAAAAGGCATTTAAATCATTCAAATAATAATAAACCGATCCCTTTGAATGGGATATCATGGTTTATTAATTGGTGTATCAAAATGGGGTGAGGAGTTCTCCATCTTCTCAGGTCACCAATGGTTAGCGTGTGCAACGATGTACCGCTCATGGGATCGAGATCATCTGTCCACCATCAGTGACTCACACGATGTGGCTCCGGCAATCACAGGTGTTTTTTTTTTTATTTTTTTTTTTACAAGGTTTCCTCTCGGTTTTCCACCGTAATTAGGCAAGGAACAGTGTGAAGTGGACAATCTGTCGTCCGATAAGTGAAAAACCTATGCCGTCATCTGAGTCAAATAACCTGAAGTACGACATTAAACCCCAATCAAACAATTAATTTGGGTTGAACTGGAAACCTTCCATGTAATACTGATCAAGTTTTTTGTTTGTGTTTAGCTATCACATTGACCATAATCCATAATCCTATTATAAAGGTATGACATTAACTCCAATTAAATAAACAAGCCGGAGGTTCAAAAGATTATTTTCCGTGTTTTAGATACAATAAATCTCCAGCCTCTGTCCTGATTCGTTGGAGTGTCCAGAAAGGCTATATAACAATACCCAAGTCTGTGAAACAAACCCGCATCCTGGAGAATGCTCAAGCTTTTGATTGGTCCCTGTCAGAAGACGACATGAAAACTCTGGTAAGATAAAGTTTGACTGTAATCTTCTTCACAACTCTAACATTTTGTAAGATAACCTTACATTTGTCACTGCTTTGCTGATGTTTATAATACTAGTACAGAAATGTGCGCTTATGCAAAATAAAACCAAATTACTTTATAATATAAACTTCTTTGATGATCAGATAGACAAAATCATGGAAATTTGGGAAACCTATAATCAGTTCTCCTAAAATAAGTTTGCATAAGCATGGGCGGGGCATTTCTCCCCAACAGCGCTAGCCCAGGCCTGACTGTAAAACATAGACATCTATTAATTGAGAAAAACATTGAGCTGAGCCTAATTGTAATTCATTAATAATCTTAGGGCTCAGGGACACCACAAAGTCGTTCTAATCCGTGATGAGTCTGGCACGTCATCACAGGTATAATTGAAATACGCTTAATCACAGTGTAAAACACAAATCAATAAATTTATAAAAATGATCTTTTTTTCTTAATAAAGGACTCCCAGCCTGAGGAATCTTGTACCTGGGACCCGACGGTAATTCCGTGGAATGGATAGACAAGTCTACTAACAAATAACATTGAGCAGGAAGACGATCAATACTACCTCTTGCCGAAGCAAATATTTTATTGAGAAACAATAAAAGCAAACTTTTTATTTGTATGTATTTTATTTTTGTCTGTTTTTCACAATTATAAAAATACTTTCATCAGCAGTATATTATGCATCTGTCACAGCCATACCATGTTTTAATACTGACTAAATATATACACTACATTTACAGAGTTTCAATAATACACATCAATGGTCTATACAAATTTGAGTTATTGCAGTAAATGCTGCAATAATTATTTGACTATACGTGATCATACAGCTTCACTGAGATTCAGTAAGCTCTCTTATAAAGTCTAAATTAGTAACACCATTTGATAAAGGCATATGTACTACTTTCATCATGATATTGCGTTGTAGTACACTGTCATTAATATACGGCGACGTGTTGACATTATTCATACAACTAGATATAATACAATATTTTTACACATACTGGTTACAATCAAACTACCTGTTATAGCATGGGCTTACTGAAGGCTTTAACACAATACTCAAGTTGGTCAAGTAGTGTAATTCCGAAAAACAATAAATTCATTTTAAACTCAATATTTCAGCATTTATTATGCCATCATCAAGAGATAGTGACAAACGAGTAACAAACACATTTATATCTATATAGGTACATAGCGAAACATGAATCAAATCATATCATTTTAGATAAAATAAACATTAACCGCTTTATTTACCTATATATGTGTGTATATTGTTGCTCATTTGTCACTATCCCCTGATTCTGAAATATTGAGTGAAAATGAATTGTTTGTTTTTCGGAGTTATGGGTTTAGTCGACACAGATTGATAATGCTCAAATCAACTAGCTTCTCTGTGTTATACAATTGTTTTTTCTAGGCAAACAATTTTTCTAAAATTATTGCATTATCCAAATTCGTATGAAAATCAGACATTTGAAAGACAGACGAGATTTTTATCAAATGTGGTAATTGAAATTTGAAGAAAAAAAATCTCGGAAAAAGAAAACTATCTTTAAAATGAGCATATGTGTCCAATTTTATATCTTCACAACAGATTGTCCAGTTGTGCCAAATAATGAAGTTTAGAAGTATAAGATTATTTTAAACCTGAATTTAATTTGAGCTTTATTTGATTGTTTTGGTTGGAATGAATGGAGTTGAACACCATAATTAAGTTAATTTCACACCTGTGATGACCTGTCGGGCAGAATGGGTGAAGAAAACCGACCTGGACACCAACTATAACATACAAGACGATCATAATGTGTATGATGTGATTGCTTTCTCTGGAATGAGATAGAAACGTTGTTTTGGAATAAATAAAGAAGTTGTTATCCATACTAAGTTGTTCCTTGCCATATGATACTTCCATCTTCTAAATGCCACGTAAAGAAGCAGATAGCTTTCTGTTCGCCATAATAATGTTGAACTTCACAGCTTCCTTTCATCTACTGACCCAAAGGTTGAAATAAATTAAGTTGTGTTACAAAAAAAAGGATAACACAATAAAAACATTTGGTTGAATGAGTACAATGAATCCAGCACTTGGGTCCCAAATAGATATTATAGACTGCTTCATAGTTGACATATTGCCTTTTAAAGACAAACAATTTCTGACCAAAAACTAGACTTAAAACAGTCTTTGAGTTCTTTGTAATGTTTGGTGTTAAGTATTGTGCTCTGGGGTATTTCACTTATGTGACAACAGATTGTTCACTGTTTCTGGCTTGCCATAAAAATGGTGCAAAATCCAGAGAATACCTGGTTTAGGCGTTTTCAAACACAATAAGGGAATACTAAGTTTTGGCAAAATAAAATAGCCATACCTGTCCTGGACTCCCAACAGACAGACAACAAAAACACCCACTATTGGTAACACAATAATATGATCGTTTACTTATTAAAGCCTCCAATACCTAAATCTCCCAGAAATTAAAGCTGTTGTTGTCCATTATATATTCCAGGATTAGCTTTCCCAGGCCATGTACAGCATTTAAAGTGTACATGTACTCCCCAAGATCATCTTTCCATTAGGTTGATTGATTGGTGTTTTGTGCTTAAGGTTATTTTGCTTTTAAGATGGCAGTGTATTCCAACAATATTTTACACTAGCACAGCCAAGATGTGATCCATTTCAATAATGTTGGAAAGCAAATTTTCCTCCAGTGCTAAGTGAAGACCGCATTGGCACTCTTCAAACAAACTGCCCTTTTCTCCATTAGGAGGTGTTCTTGTATATCTTTGGGAATGGTGTTAGTAACTACATGTAGAATTGTTTGTAACTGCGTTTAAAACACCAATATGTTCAAATATCAAAAAATCATCTCCTCTGTATGCTCTAGTTCACTAATCTATACTGCCTACTTTGATATGTTCTTTGAATATACACCTGGTATGATAAACATGTATATGAAACAATGCAGGTAAATAGTTAAGATGATATCACAAAAGTCTGGTGATATTAACTTACCTATATTTACTGTATACAAACAGTTCATAAATAATAATAATAATCATTGCTAACCAAGGTGTAATATAAGTAATCCTGTGTAATTCATACATAGGTCAGTCTGGTCAATTCTGTATCATCCAATCTTAGTTGAACAACAAATGTTTCTCAAAAATGGTATAAAAAAGCACTATACATAAAAAACAAGGACAAGAAAAGCACAAAGCGTGTAGATGTTTATACTTCAGTCATGCCAGCCCAAAAGGTGGTGGAATCCCCCTCAACACCATATGTGATGACATGCCAGCCCAATACCTGGGGGAATCCCCCTGGACACCACATGTGATGGCATGCCAGCCCAATAGCTGGGGGAATCCCCCTCAACACCCCATGTGATGACATGCCAGCCCAATAGGATGGGGAATCCCCCTGGACACCACATGTGATGGCATGCCAGCCCAAAAGCTGGGGGAATCCCCCTCAACACCACTGATAACAGAGACAGTACAAATCCAGGATCATCCAAGATCATCTTCGTGTTTCCTTTCAGCAGGAAAGACCATAGAAATATTCCTTCCAGATGCAGAACAAACAAAATACCTACTTTATTGCATAACATATCTAAAATACATGACATGATGATTTTTATTATGATGATTCCTTGAAGTGTTTACCATCCCATTTCTTACCAATATTGTAGATTTGAGGGTTTAGATATAATTTATGGAATGTGGAAAAGTTTATGGGTTTATGTTAGCACCGTAATCAGAAGCTGTATTGGATAGTAACATCAGAGTGTTAATAACAAGGAAACAATCCATGCACATCGTCACTTTGTTAGGTTACATTTGTCAATAAATAAACGTCCAAAATAATAGATTGTTTGATTGTTTGTTTGGTGTTTAACGTCGTACTCAAGGGTATTTCACTTATATGACGACGGAGACAAAAATAAAACGTACAAACAGATCAGCTTCCTATTTCCCTTTAGCCCTGAGAACACCAGGGCAAAAGAAAGCTCCTATTTTCTCGCCTCTTACGATCGACCGAGTAAGCCGAGGGAGTATTCTGCAGGACTGGCCAATCCGCTCCCCCACGGGGCCTCTGTTGTCGTAACGTCATAACTGGAAATCCCTGTTTTGTAGTGACCTCACATGACAGAATGGAGTAGTAAAGCACCCTCGAGGTCGCTGGCTTTGTTTGTTTGTTTGTTTGATTCAGGTTTAACCCCACTCTTGAAAGAGATTCAAGACAATTGTTTTTCGACGTTAACCTATTATTTTTATTGGATATTTTCAAACACAAACATCTGTATTGCCCTTGCATTCGAGTAAACATAGGTGTTAATTATTTTATTAAACAGGCGGGACTGACATCATTGTTCGAAAACACAGTCGGTCACCAGTGTATATGGAAGGCATATGTAGCAACATGGCGTTTACACCAGCTTGGACATCCAAGCATAATGTTAAGCTGTCAAATCATATCAAAATAGCTCTTTGAGTAAGTTGTAACACATACGTTTAGCATGTTTCCAACTGACATGCTGTTTTAAAAAATCTGTTTTTTAGTACAAGGTTGATATGTACAAGCGGTTGTTTGTTGTTGTTGTTTTGCTTGGGGACGGAGCCCTCACTTTTGGCTTTATATGAAAGCATCCACCAGTGCAGGCAATAGGGGACAGCCACGACTACGTTTGCTTTTAATTTACCTCTTAACTCTAAAATAATAAGCTAAGGTGGAAACAGAGTTTGTCTTTCCCTTTGAGGTAATAACCCTTTACATCAGTCACATCACTGACAACAAACAAGGTCAATCACAGGACGCAATACTAATACATCACTAACAAATACACTTGGTGTTGTCCCTTCACCTTAAGTTTGTTTGTTTGTTTGGTTGGGGTCTAACGTCGTACTCAAGGTTATTTCACTTATATGACGATGGATTGTCCACTTCACACTGTTCCTTGCCCTATTATGGTGGAA
>JAVFBX010178256.1:0-14862 GCA_034783855.1 Mopalia kennerleyi
ACTTATATTCGTCTGAATAATAGACTAAACACAACAGGTGTTCTGAAAATCGACCAAGGGGTCCAGCAAGACCTTAAACAACAAAATACAAAAACAGTCTGTACAATCCAATATTCCGGTTGCATTGGGTGCCATGGATACGCCGCTACGAGAGACCGAAGTGTATATTATCGGCATTTGCACTATTTTATTAATATTTGGATAATCACAGCAGTATTCTGACGACTTACAACTCCTTACCCATCTGTCAAGTTCGTCCCACTGCAATGTTTCCATAGACGCTCTTATAAAAGGCTAGGCTTCCAATCAACGGGAAGTATGTTGTTAAGAGTCGAGAATCTTGTTTACGGTCATGAAATCGCTGCTGCTCGACTTGCGCATTTATTCAAAACTATATAACAGAGGTGTTTTCAACCCATGGTGCCCCCCCCCTACACACACACACAATTAACCAGCACCCTATCCATAATTCCAAAAGGTTCTCTATATAGTTCATATACACCTGTCTCCACAAAACATTATGTTGATAGAGCCGGTGACGTCGATTTAAACGCAATAAAGTGAATCTCATATTGTCAGTGAATAAAACAGTCGCATTAGAAATGCCCTTTAAAAAGTGCCATAACGCATAAAGGTATTGCAAGAGACTGTCCAACGTATAGTAGATTGTTAAACGCGATGCTTTTCAGTTTTTCCATGGATATGTTGATTATCCTTGAGTGTCTACTGCAAGCAGTCAACAGTCTCATGATGTGGCAGATAAACTAAAGCTTATTTATACACACATGGGCATACGATTGTCAGTTTCTCAAGACGTGATCACCAAGGTGGACGATAGTGACGATTTGTGTCAAATTCCACATAGCCCTGCATGAAATGCTGGTCATATAATTTAATTTGCACAGGAGTGTCTGTTTTATGTATGAAACACGCCGGTGAAAAGTCCCGGTGGAGCTGTTTAAAAGACCATATCGATTCAATATTGTTTGTTATTCAGAGACAGGCCTTATTCCGAAGGTTTTCTGTTGACTGCATATACACAGATACAATTAAACGACATATAACTAACATGAGCAGAAACTGGATTCTCAACTTTTATAATGTTAACAAGAAAATGCTGAGTTGTAGAGATTGATAAGCTTTGTGTCATGACAGTATGTTACGAACAGGACACTTCATTACAGTTCAGTTTGATACCCGTTTGTCATGTATTCAATGGCAAATTGTTTTGTGACAGCACATAGAAAGCCGTTTTAGCGCTCTGAGTATATATATATAAATGTCTTTTCTTTCAACCAGCGTTCCTTTTCCCTTCGGTTTATTTATTTGTTCAATTATGACAGATGCAGCGGTTTTAGTTCTCGATAAACGCTCGGGCTTTGTATCATATCGATCAATGGTTAAATAAATCTCGACTGCCATTTATCTAGTCTTTACTTATCTGATGGCTATCAGGTTAATCAATTGATGGGTGCAAGTATTTGTCCCTCTTGCTATCAAATTTGCTTGTCATCTCTATCTCACCGGACATCCTGATACCATCTTCACATCAGCCGTACTCACTTATAGACTCTTCTCTTTTGTGAATATCATTATCGGGAGTTCCGTTTCCACTTAATACGTGACTTCAGTCGGATGAGTTTGTAACTGGCATCTTCAAACAATCAGTGACCACAAACGGCAATTTTTTAAATTATATTTTTTTTATTTAAAAAAAAAAACGGCTGTGTGACAGATTTCGTGAGAAAAAATGTGTTAAAAATTTAAGAGTTTATCATCGACATAAACGCAATCTAATCCACCTGTATCTAAATGTAGGTGCCTATACCTTCGGACGAGGAGATCCGGTGCAGTTCTAATGTCACCTCGAAATTATGTTCTCAATCCGATTTCGTCTGTCATGTATGAATGTCAAAGTGAAGAATAATAGACTATGCTGTATCATTTCGCGGTGACATCATAAATTCGCCAGAAAGATGCAATACTATTGTTAAGTATAGCTATACTTACGGAAGGCAGTGGAATGTATTGGCGAAGTAATACAAAGCAACCGGGAAGTTAGCTAGGTAACGTAGCGGTACTCACTTCGTATATTATCGACGTTAGAATATACGAAGCGAGTACCGCTAAGTTACTTAAGCTACTGGGAAGTATATGTTAACTCGGGCCGGGAGGTATGTTCTTTGTTTGACCGTCAATATAAAGCCAGTTCAGCGAGTAGAAGAGTGAAATTCCACAATTGAACTCGCCTTGCGTCCACAATAATGATAGTGTCTGGACAAAATTGAAATATTATGTCATACCATCCTTCATTTGAGTTTTAATTTTTTTGTCATATATTCTATTCTTATTTAGACCAAAAACATTTGTCAGTATGTACAAAGTTACTTCTCTTTTCTTATGGTAATCTAGACAAAATGTTTTTCTCTCAGGACTATGTTGATATTTTTGTATACGTTGTCAGTACGTTGTATAGTTTTACACTTATGAGAATATCCTTCAACGATTTCGTATATATTCAGAGTTGAAAGACATCTAATAATACATACTCTAGTTGTCGTCATATATAAGGTAGGCTACATTCTTCGCTGGAGTTGTTCTAATCGCCATGTTGAATATACATACAGACCTCGTGGCCGTCACACCAGAAATACTTGTATGACCCGCGGGAGCCTACACTTGTAGTTACACACACGAGCTTTCCTCTTTGTAATCAAACAAATGGTCTAATTTGTAATAAAGCGAAAATTGACTCTATTTAAACATTGGTACGTATAGCTACTGTAGATACTGTTACAAACTGACTATATTAAACCGCTACATCTAGACACCGCTTACTGGTAAGGTAACTGAGTGTATGATTGGTTACTCGACGATCTTCCTGTTCTACCGTGTTACCAAAGCTGAGGTAAATTACAGGTGTAACATTCTACGCCTTACCTGTGTCGTGATAAAATAGCTGTGAATGTTGTAAAAGCGATAAAACCCCCGAGATAGTTACTCAAACGCTTCCAGTAATGGCTGACTAATTACGCTCTATATATCTATAAACAAGCCAAGAGAACACTATCTAGCGTGAAGAACTGCGTTTTGTTTACGCCACCTGATATATTCATAAATGCATTCACAGTAATAAGCATACTTTGCCATTAGATGTTATGAAGAGTCGTGTGACGTTGTGTATGTATTCGGCTTCAGCATGGTCTGGTAGCCCACGGGGAGAAATTAGTTCTAATTTCTCAGTAAATAAAACGTGCGTTCACAGGTGTTTCAATTGGGCGTAACCAAATCTGATATAAACTAAATAACAGGTACATATAGTGTACCAAAGAACCTGAGAAAAGAATCCAATATAAATAGTTTATGTTTTACTCATTAAGTTATGTTCAAAGCATCCACATTCATATCGACATTTACGAGTGTGTAAAACAGACTTGTCATTTTTTAAGTTTTGGTTAATACAGAGACTATACCATTTCTATTATGGTTTGGTTGTCCATGGGATAGTTTACGTATCCTTTCATTTTACAAAAACCGTTCACATAGTTTTGGAAATTATCTCGGTTTTGTTTTTGTCAATGTTTTTTTACATATTCAAAAAAAAAAAAAAGAAGATCTAGGCTACTTATATAACGTTGTCCAGGCACGAATTGGCTTACTGGTCACATGTGATTCTGTACAGCCTTACTCCGCTATACTCGGCTATACTACAACACATAAATACCGCCTGATTCTAAAGTACGCATTTTGTTCAGTTAAACATTTTAGTATATGGGCAAATGTGCCAATAGACATATTACATTAGCATACGTGTCCCTTAGTGATTCCCAATTTCTGCTCAGCTACTGATGTCTTAATGTGGGCGAATAACCTTAACTTGGAGGTTAAACCAAATAAATTGAACCCGAGTGTAGCACTACGTAAAGGCCTCCTTATTGACGTGCTGAATTATCTTCAATTAAGAAAGCTGGGTATAGGTCTACAACTATTTACAACCAAACTACTGCAAAAAATCATTAATAGTTTATTCCAGCGGTAAATTAAAACTTACATGGGAGGATACCGCTGGTTCAATTATTGTTTCTGATTGGTTTGGCCCAGAAGACAATAGCTTTAGGCTAGTGCTCATTTCCTTATTGTTGGTAAAAATTAAATATAATTACAAAAACATGTTGACTTGTCCTTTGGCGATTTGATACTTTATTAAACTGAAAGTAATTTTCAATTGTTCAAGCACTGTTCAAGCGTGGATAGAATACACTAAAAATATGGCCTATCTAATGTTAACAATATTCTGTAAAAACAAACAAGTACACATTCAACACAAACATGTTAACACTAAAACACTAAATAATAAATATCACTGTGAAACATAATACTCTCTTTAATATATATTAAAACACATACATATAAACATTGTTAAAAAACTTGACATTGATATACACGTCTCGAGAATTACTACCCATGTTGGTGTTTATGGCACTGAAATAGTCTTATTTTCTTGTTTGCTTTGAAATCTAAGCATGTCAGTGTGGCGGATTTGTATTGGCTCAGAATATATGCGTATCGGTGTGTTGGTTTTTTTTTATTTGCTTAGAATGTCTGTGTGGTAAGTTTTTTTTAATTTGCTTAGAATGTAAGCATGTCGGTGTGTTAGTCAAGCATTTTATTGGCTCAGAATATATACATATGTATAGAGGTTTTTTTTTTTGACTTGGCCCGCGCCTGTCAGTTCAATTGACTTTTCCTTGGGTTAGAATCAAAGGAAGTCAGTGTGGTGGAATTGTGATTGTCTTAGAATCTATATCATGTCGGTGTGGCGGGTGTCTTATTGAATATATGCATGTCGATGTGTTCACTCAGAATATATACATTTGGGTTTATTGAGGGGTATTTTTTTTGTTGACTTAGAATATATACATATCGGTGGGTTGAGTTAATTAAGGTGACTTAGAATATATGCCTGTCGATGAGCACAACAAGCACTGTCATATACGATATGGTTAAATGTCTAACACGGGGGTATATATATTGAGGCAAGAAAGACTATGTTAGCACTTTTACATTGGACAGCTAGTATTAATCCAGCCTAAAGAATGACACAGGTTACGTTTAACCGAGAAAATAGTGGACTACTGATTAACGTGAACTATTCTGGCTTATCCCAGAGAACATGTTACCTGACGTAAAGTCATTAAGCTGTTCATTAACGTGAACTATTCTGGCTTATCCTAGAGAACATGTTACCTGAAGTAAAGTCATTAAGCCGTTCATTAACGTGGACTATTCTGGCTTATCCTAGAGAACATGTTACCTGAAGTTAAGTCATTAAGCTGTTCATTAACGTGAACTATTCTGGCTTATCCTAGAGAACATGTTACCTGAAGTTAAGGCACTAAGCTTGTTATTAATGGATTGTTAGTTACACCAGCGGTCTAGAAAATCAACATGTTAAAATCAATGACCGTCATATGAAACACCGGTCAATAATATCACAATATCACAGCTCACTCTAAAAGCTGGCATCAAAAAGGTTATTTATATACAAAATGGAATGTACACTTCAAATGTGTTGGGTAACTGTAAAAATAACATTGCATGTCATAATGGCTTCACGTCAGACCATTTTAAATTGACACCGATCCGTTTTTATACACCACAACGCCACTACACTGGATAAGGTGTGTATGCAGTCAACACTGTACACACATCTGAATTCATCACGCGCCATTTGTTTTAAACATTCACCCATCACTGTTTGTTACATAGATATAGAACAACTCGTGAGTTATCTTCACACTGTGCCCATGTGCTATAATGTCCATTGTATTTTATATGTCTGTTTACAATCATGGTAAGTCCGAGCAACAGTAGTTTTTCTTTGTCCGGACCCTGAACCGAAAGTCCTACAGGCTCACCACTGCTTGGCCCTGTCTTGGTGTTTCAAGAGTACGTCGCGCATGCTTAACACTTCACTATGTCAATGATGAGTTTGTCGTTGAAATTGTGACGTTGTTAAAGTCTGTTTCTGATAATGTTATGTTTTGGATGTTATTCGTTGTTGATTCTGCGACAGACGGAATTTTTTGGGGGGTTGGCATTGGGTCAGCTGTAGAGAGTTTATGGTCCACAGGCCTAGCTCGGGGGACTGGTGGCCGACGAGTAGGGCGTAACAGAGAAGCAGCTATTATTTTAGAGTATTTCATTCTTGACGGTAACATTTTAATCTTGTCCAATCTTGACTTTGAATAGGTTTCATTATTCGTTGTTGGTCGGAGAGTGGTTTGATTTGTCACTCTGAACACAGGGGATGCTGGTTGTTTGGACAATTCCGGCAAAGTCGTGGTTTTGATTGTCTCCGTCTTTGTGATTGCCGGAAACTCATTGGCCCCTGGAATTGTGTTCCCACGGGAAGCCGTCCCACGCTGTCCACTTGACCCAAGATTTTTACACGAACAATAAGACGGTACATCGAAGGGTTCAAAGGATGTCCCCATTGGTAGATCATCCCGCATCGCCAGTAAATATACGGTGACGGTCTCTTGGACACAGACACCTTGACAATGGGTCAGCTCACTAGAATTTCTATGAAAATAAAAATAAATTAACAAAATTATATTTATGTCCAGTAAATATGGTTTAACGTAAAACAGTTTAGGTTGCTAATAGCTATATGGCGATATTGACTTGACCATGTGTGACTCCTATCCATTTATAGCTCTATACTGGATCGCCTGATAAGAGGAAATTACTCGTTACTTGTTCACAGTAAAGTAGTACACTTGTTCACATAAAACAGTAGGCTACACCTGTTCACAGTAAAATAGTACACTGCACTTATATAATTGAAAGTTATTGAAACCCGCTAAATAACTGCCCTTATTTTTTTAAGGCGACTCGTGCATTACTCAACCAAATGTACAGGGGCCGGTTCATCGAAGCGCTTTAAATCTAATCCTCAGTTAGATGACGTCACGCCATGTTGAAGGTCTATCTCTAATCCACTATCAGAGATTTAATACGGCGTTAGCGAGTAAAAAAATCTCGAACAACTGGCCCCTGAACAGTGTAAGTACCGATATAGAGACATTGACTACATAAGTGCGGATTCCGAACTTACAGACATGTTCCTTCCGGATGATACTGGAAGAGGTCGTGTTCAGGGATGCTGACGATGTCCCGGAATATACCAAACGAATTCTTCATCCTTAATGGAGCTCTGGTCAGCTGTCGAGTCCTGGAGTAGAAAAATATTCAATGGTATGGATTCAGATCTATCTTGGCAAAGCATGCACAGATATGGAAAAAGATATTGTTTAGCCAAGCGTATTTCAATGCTTATATCAATTTTTATCATTTTAGCTGAAGGCTAGAACTTTGATACTGATACAATGATACAGAGATGAAGGCAAATAAATAGTTATTTCTCGGAATCAATACATATTATGTCTGAAAGGATAATAATTTGGATTTAGGTATTAACAGCATGCCCTTTGGTTAACTCACGTGGGGCAGCACATATCCCCGTCATGCGTGGCGCTCTGACCCCTCGAACTGGATTTCTGGGGAGCTGGTTGCAGAACCCCACCAAACGCCTCACTCAGTTTTGCAACAGCCTCTGGTGTTAAGCCGCCTATTTTACAGGTCTCAATGGGAGGTTTGGTTCGGCTGTATTGCCACACTGTCCTACAGACCGGTATCTTCAGGTCACTACTCCCGAACGGTCGGTCATGACAGGTTGTCAACAGCCCCGGGATGTTGGATCCATTCGGCTTACGCAGTATGTTTATTGAGTTTGGACGATAAACTGTAACGGTGTCAGACAGAGTGATCAGCAGAAGACTGGAGAGTGTTATTAACAACATCTGAAAGCAAATGGTGCAATGATAACTCGAGGATAACTAAGAATCAGTTCACGACTTTCAACTTTGAATCAATACTAGCAACCAAAAGGAAAGTTGAAATCTGTACGTCTAACGCAATTCTCTAATAGCAGTGTTATATGATGTGCAGTAAGTGGGCACCATTGAGGCATTTCTCTAATAGCAGTGTTATATGATGTGCAGTAAGTGAGCACCATTGAGGCATTTCTCTAATAGCAGTGTTATATGATGTGCAGTACGTTGGCACTATTGACGCATGTCTCTAATAGCAATGTTATATAATGTGCAGTAAGTGGGCACCATTGCCGCATTTCTCTAATAGCAATGTTATATGATGTGCAGTAAGTGGGCATCAATGACGCATGCCTCTAATACCAATGTTATATGATGTGCAGTAAGTGGGCACCATTGATGCATGTCTCTAAAAGCAATGTTATATGATGTGCAGTACGTGGGTATCATTGACGCATGTCTCTAATACCAATGTTATATGATGTGCAGTAAGTAGGCAGCATTAACGTATTTCTCTAATAGCAATGTTATATGATGTGCAGTAAGTGGACAGCACTGACGTGTTTCTCTAATAGCAGTGTGATGTTCAGTAAGTGGGCAGCATTGACGTGTTTCTCTAATAGCAGTGTGATGTTCAGTAAGTGGGCCCCATTGACGTGTTTCTCTTATATCAGTGTGATGTACAGTAAATGTGACGCGTTTCTGTAATAGCAATGTTATATGATTTTCAGTAAGTGGGCAGCATTAACGCGTTTCTCTAATAGCAGTGTGATGTGCAGTAAGTGGGCAGCATTGCCGTGTTTCTCTAATAGCAGTGTGATGTACAGTAAGTGATGGGCACAATGCTTTCCTTTTTCAACAGAAATGTTCTATGGCAATCAGGAGGTCGACAACACGAATGCACCTCTCTTGTATAGACAATTCGATTACATGTAGCTCGCGGCCATTATGGTTGCATGTTTTGAACAAAAATATTCTCAGTCATGTAACCGTGGCTTTTCTCAAACAAAAATGTGATATTGCCTGCAGCATGACATGATGTGAGCATTTTGCGCCATTTATCTAATTGTGATAAGCACCACGTGCCCTCGTGAATACATGTTTTCTGTCATGTGTCGGCTAGCCGGAATGAAACCAAAAGCATATATAAACGCATAATAATACGAAAATACTCTAATAGTCAACCACAAAAAGGTAGGCCATGAGGTTTTAGATTAATCAATTCCCGAACCTTACTACTAGCAGTTACAGGACCCGCTGCTCATTGATTCTTGCTTCTCTTTCTTTTTCTTGGCTATTTCCTTCTATCAGTGAAACAATTGTTAGTATGAACAGAGCCTGTGGGTACATGGCGCACATGTTCTATACAGGTATCAAGCGAAATGTTCAACCAAGCAATAACACTTGTTTTCACTCCATTACCTGAATGGAGTGCATGATGTAGCGAAAAACGATCTGAGTGCAATTTCAAAATTGAAAGACTTGCCAAGTATCCATATTTTTCTTCCTTTTAATCTCTTTTTTTTAACATACTGATAATTTGGAAAAGACTTACGTTTTCTGGAGTATTATTGGTTGCAGGTTAACAGCAACACGGTATTTCCCCGGCCTCTGTGGTGTGGAATTAGCTTCTTATATATCCGTCGATCGCGATTCAATAGTCTTAAAATGAAGTCCTAGGAACACTTAAACAATTATAGTTACGTCTGGTCCCTTTGAGATCTAAGGATGGATTAAATGGGTTTGGTTAAAGTCCGTCACAGTAGAAGGGTTCTTCGCCGGGATGGTAGACTTCCCACTCATTAATACATGGGACGTAATTCTTTAAGAGGAGCGGCTTAATGAACAAATAGGATAAAGCTGAGATAATTATCCTCGACTTTCTGTGTCAGTATACTCTTTACCAGATGATATGCTCCAGTGAGGAGCCCTATACCACTTCTAGTCCCGGTTGCCTTCTATCTGAAGGTTTATTAACAACACACTGGACGATAACATATATGCCAACATATATAGATGTTTATATATACCATTTTCTATATAAAGATTCAAATCAGTTTTAAAGTCTGTTAATAAATATAAATGTGTGTTCTCATTTGAATATACGTAAGAAAAAATACAGCAAAAACAAAATGAAGCTCGATCACAACAAAAAAAGCGAAAGTGAAGATTTTGGTTGGAGAGTGGATAGGACCCGTAGGCGAATCGTGGGCATATATTAAGATCTAAACGCCCGTTATTAGCTAAAGTATGTGATAAATAGTCACGTGCCTCCAGCCATTGAAGCGTCTCCTTTAATATTTAAACCCATTGTCCCTGTTTGATCATCCAGGAGAAGTATAAGCGGTCATTTAAACCACGTCTAGGTCAGTCAGTATAATCACATGACATTTTTGATCTATAGCCCCCGGGTCTGGATTGAGACGTCAGTATTTATATCCTTGTTCAAATACCTCAACCGATACGCTACCCTGATTTAAAAACTGTTTGTATTTCATCACAGCTTGTAATTAAGCTGAGTGTGACGTGTTCGTATAGAATTAAGCTTCTTTCATACATCTCGAATGGATAAAACGAGAACTACTGAACATACTCAAGATGTAACTAAATCTAGATGGACCATCTCACATCATATAAAATCAACATATTGATCGTAAGGTCTCATGGCAAATCATTTGACTTTCCCCCCATATTTGAAGAGATCAATTATTTCATGATATCATCTATTCTTTCATGATATCAAAAAGACAATTTAAAATATCCTCAAATCTGTTTATGACATACATTTGATTCCAATGAGATCATGCTAACTTTTATTGTTGATGACATGACTTGTATTTATGATATCAGAAATGTCATTAACCATGTCAATGACTGTATTCATGATATTATAAATGTAGTTTTGGATATCATCAAATCAATTCTTTATAAATCGGCTATATGTTTACAAAGCTATTACAGGTTATCACAATCTCTGGAAGAGGGAGTCTCTATTGGTTTGCTACGTAGCCGCCATCTCAGCACACATCCTGCATTGTATTGTATGATAACATTAAATCTACTATTTTTGTTTACATATCATTACATATTCACGAATATCGATGATATCTTCAAATTAGTTCATAAAAAACCCCCACGAATTCATGATGTCAACAATTCTATGCATGATATTATTAAAAGAACTATTGATATCATAAATATAATAGAATTTAAAACATGAATCAATGTACGAGACAATTACTGATGTCACTAAACCAGGAATAAAAGTCCAATGGCCGTGTCCGGAGATTTCATAACCATCCAGATATACGGTCTTTGTCCCTCGCACTTCCTTTATTATACTGAGCTAAGATACTTGTAGGCCTATCTATAGTACTTACCAGCACATGTCCTTTAAATAGTTTCATTTTTTTTCTTATGTGATTTAAACAAATGTAGAAAATAAACAGCTAAACTATCGTAATCGCTCGATCATTTTGTTGTATACAACATGCGGTCGTTCGACTCGATGAACCCACTGCATGCTACCAATTAATGCCTAGCTATTAGCGGCTTCTTAAGTAAGTGACTTGGATTAAACTTTACGAAATTAATCAACTTGTAAAGAATAAGTAAGATCAGCGTAGCGGATAAACTCTTAAATTAATGTTAGGAAGTTTGGATAAATAAAGTGATCAAGAATTATTTATGGCTACGTGGTCTCCTAATATTGAGGGGTTTTTTCTCTCTCAATAATATGTAAATTCCTGGATTTGGCGAAGTATCGAAGTAGAATGTATATGTTCTTGGAGTTCAGATGACCCGTACAGGTCTTAAGAGTCTACATAACAGTTTAGCTTGAAATATGAATAAATAAAGCTCGCTAGTATTGTTTATTTGAAACTTTTTAATTTAACATGTTCTGCTATTGAATCAGTTGTAAAAGACAAAGGAATGAAGCGGGTTTGAGAACCCTACCTTTTTCATCAGATCTATGGGCGCCGTCAAGTTTGATCAAAACTACACACTCTATATACGTATGTCATTGGATGAGAACTCAAACATAAGGGTTAACGTGAATTTGTTATCATATTATCTGAAGTATTATTTCTTTCAGAGCTATTATTTCTGAACGTAAAGAGTAGAAATCTGTTAAGAAATATTATTCTTTCTTCAAATATAGTATTACCCTCTTTTCGTCCAGGATAATTTCGGTAAAATTCCTCAAAGTTAATCGATGAAACCAGAGTTTAAATGCAGAGCTTTAAGTCATGGTATCAACATATCAAAGACACTTACTTTCAAGGGAGAAAGTATAAGTGTTTTTTCACCTGAGGTAAGTCTTACATTCCACACATTCAAAACATGAATTGTTAATTCGGTTGACGCGTTGAAACTATCCCAAACATGCTATTTACACCATGGCGTGTTCTTTCCATTTGGTCCCAATACCAGTTTTATTATCCACTCTTTTAAGGAATTCAGAGGTCTTCCTGGTAAAGCCAATGTAGTGTTGAACCCCGTACACTATAACATATGGGTGTTAGGTCAACTTCACAACAGACACCGCAGGCTGATTTCAGTTAATGTAATCGAAGTGATTGATAACTTATTGAATTATAGATGACGTAACCGTTATAAGTCTTAACCAAAACTGATGTAACCGAAATAAATATTACTAACAGATGACTCTTAAGTGAAAACAGTTTGGGTTCCCAAGGAATTCGATGGATATAAAATTATCAAACGATTCTATAGACAAGTCAATAAATGTTAAAAAGTGAAAACAATCGCACTTTAAGTTGGCTTATTCCGCTTCTTGTTAATATGTTCTGTGTATTCGACTTCTCTTCGACGTCACTCGAAAGTAGTTCTTATTGGCTCGAGATATTAAGGGTCGTAAAACGTTGCCACTCCTCTCCCAATTACCGCAAAGAAAACAACCGTTAATAAAATAGTGACAAACATAACAAATGAACTTGTGGATAACCAATCACAGTCTGGATAGAGTTTTAGACTAGAAACGGCAATCGAGGATATTAATTGGACTTTCAAAAGTAAACCTTTTTGGAAACCTCGAGGAACGGATATTCCTTTATCTGAGTTTTTTTTTAAATTTCTGTATCGCCGATGAATAGTTACATTAAGTAAATTGGACACTGTTAAAGAAACTAATTGATCTTGATGTCCCGATGTATATTGTTGATCTGCTATGTACTTGGTTTGAAACCCAGCCACTGGTGTAAATTGGGATCCAACCCTGCCTGCTTTTTTTTTTCAATGTATCCTATGGTATACGTCAAGGAGGCACATTGTCTCCGGCGTTGTTTTCTGTTTATCTCCAGGGGTTAGATGTTAAACTCACTAACGCCGGCGTTGGTGTAAAATTGCTATTCATTTTATTAACCATTAATTGTATACTGACGATCTATGTCTTTATACAAAATCATTGTAAAGGTTATTTAATATATGTTCTGAATTTTCTCTGTCTCATGTTATTGTATACAATTGTAAAGACTGTGTACTTAGTAGTTGCTCCTCCTGCTAACCTATGTCAAGAAAACTTGGTCTATGTACACAAGTATGTTGATCTAGAACATGTCATAACCAGTAGTCTTAACGATAATGATGACATAGAGAAGCAAAGAAGGAAGCAATGTAAACGGTTAAATATGATAATCAGAAAGTTTAGCCACTGCTCTCAGTCCGTAAACAAAAGATATTGTTCAAAGCATATTGCTCAAATATACATTCTTGTCCCATGTGGATTGTATATAAACAAAAGTGTTTTGACAAGATGCAAGTCATGTATAATAACGCATTCAAATTGCTTATGCATTTAAACTACCGATGCAGTGCAAGCGGTATGTTACCAAGGTGATTGTCAACTAAATGAATTGACGCTGGTGTTACCGAAGTGATTGTAAACTAAGTAAATTGACGCGGATGAAGCCGAAGTCACCAATTCAATTAGTTGGTGTATCCGAAGTAAATACTCGCCAATTAAATAAATTGGTGTAACCGAAGTATTTCTAAACTAACAAACAAGAACATAATGCCAAAACGGGACTCGTAAAGCTATGGGAAAGCTATGTGCAATGTCAAAGCAGTGGCTGAATCCCACTAATAAATCGGGTTGACCAGCATGAATATCAAACGAAACTCTCATTGGGCATATGTTATCCACAGATGATATGTGTTCATTTTGCATACGTTTGTTTTGTTGTAGAGTTGTCCCCCCTGTTGTATTATCAAAACGAGCTTAAACGTTCCTATTGGCATGTTATGCTTACGTTACATTTGATTATGCAAATAACCATGGTAAGACGTTAATTACTTTGAATTCGAGATTTAGAAAACGCCCCAAAAGACCCCGATATCGGAATTATCAAATTTTGTGTAGAAACAACATTGAAGACAGTAGGCCCCCTATACTTGAGGCGCCGTCAGAAAACTGTGTTTGAGTATGAATACATTTATTTTTGGTTGCACCGAATTGTGTATGGTTAGTTATTTGAGTTACAGAATTCTGTACGGTGTATGAGTGTTCATAATTGTGTGGCCAATGTATGAGTGTGCATAATTGAGTATAGAGAAATGTATACGGCTAGTGTTTGAGTGTACAGAAGTGTGTACAATCTGTGTTTCAATGTACAGAATAGTGTATGGTCAGTATTCAATTGAACTAAAGTCAGTGTTTGAGTGTACACAATTATGTATGGTCTGTGTTTAAATGTGCAAAATTGTGTACGGTCAGTGTTTGAGTGTGCAGAATCGTGTGTCCTCAGTGTTTGAGTTTACAAAATTATGTATGGTCTGTATTTAATTGAGCAGAATTATGTATGGACTGTGTTTAAATGAGCAGAAGTCAGTATTTGAGTGTACTGAATTATGTATGGTCTGTGTTTAATTGAGCAGAAGTCAGTATTTGAGTGTACTGAATTATGTATGGTCTGTGTTTAATTGAGCAGAAGTCAGTATTTGAGTG